>RJWM01004695.1:0-98912 GCA_004363535.1 Dasyprocta punctata
CGCCGGGAGAGAAAAAGGTGGATCCACTCCTGCTCGATGGCAGCCTCCTTCAAAGAGGAGCAGTGCACTCCGCCGCACCACTCGCGTCACGTATCGGGGGTGATCAAGTCCCCGTACGGGCCACCAAATGTCGTGGGCGTCTTGACCAGCAAGAACCACACAACTCAGACGCGGTGGAAGCAGCACTTTATTTTCTTCTCGGTACAGCAAAAATGGCCCCGAGCAAGGGGCAGCAATGTCTTATATACTCTATAGAGCTACTGGGCATAATCTCATTGGTCCATCCCATCAGGTGACATCTCCATTCCCGCCATGTACCTAATAAGGGCATATTTGGCAGGATAGCAGCCGCATGTTTATCAGCCGCAGCAGGAAGCAGGCACCATCTTTGGGTGGTGGCCGGGTGCTGGCTCTCCACAAAAGAGGACAGGGTGTAGCTCACTGGCAGAGGCCTTGCCTAGCACATGTGAGGCCCTAGTACTAGAACAAAAAGTTGTAGGTTTTAGTCTGGACCTCCGGAAGTTAACTCCCACAGCCACATCAAAGAGTTGACCCACTGAGAAGCTTCTGCCTCTGCCTCCGTGGGATGGTGGGCGTCAGGAGGCCCCGGTGATGTCTGGGACACAGGGCCCTTCCGTCACAGGCTCAAGGCCACCCCTGCTAACTTGCTGCAGGAGTCCCAAGGTCTTCATCACCGTGACTGCCCGCAGCTTCAGCCCCAGTGAGGGAGAGAGGCCCATTCTCTCTTCCCCTTGAGATCCCACGCTGCAGCTCTAGGGGCAGAGCCCAGTTCATCCAGAAGCCCTGTGGGGAGGGCAGTGGGGCTCCCAGAGGCGTGCCCACCTGGAATCCCAGCATGTGGCATACTTGAGGACGAGGTCTCTGCAGATGTGTTTGTGTTGCAGGTCTGAAGGTAAAGTCACCCTGGATGGACTGGGCGGGGCTCAACCGATAGGAGGCAGGAGAGAGGAGGGGATGGAGGCAGAGTCTGGGTGAGGTAGCTGCAAACCAGGGGGTGTCTGCAACCTCCCGGGCTGGAAGAGTAGGCAGGGTCTCCCTGAGAGCCCTGTGCTGGCTCCGGGTTAGCAGTCTGCTGTTTGAGTGCAGCGTCCCTGGGAACCAATACACACAGCTTCCGCTTGCAGAGTTCTGGCATCGCAGCCTCTCTGGGCGGGAGCCCGACCAGGAAGTGGGACGGATGCTGAGTGCGAAGCCAGCCTGTGTACCACTTGGACCCCCGATGTTCATGGGTCAGGGCAGAGCAGAGTTCTCCTGACGTGTCTGTTTGGTGACCATCAAGTGCAAGCCAACCCGTCTACACTGATGAAGCCACACACCTGACCTGCATGGACATGGATTCTGTGTCCCTGTTTTCACATCGGTGGGGAGCTGTCGGCCAGGGAAGCTCGGCCCTGCTTGCCGCCTGGCCGTGGACCCGGACGGCTCTGTGTCGCTTACCCATGTGATCCCCGGCCAGTGCAGCGTAGCTCGATCCCCTCCAGGGGAAACCTGGGCCATGAGGGCTACCGCATCACGGCTGCAGCGCTGTGACCGCGTGTCTTCATTTATGAACTTTTCATTACTAATTTATGCATAGAATTTACAAGATTCTCCCTTTTTTGTATCATTTCAACATTCACTAACACGTCAGACTCACTGAGTGCTAGTTATTGGCAGGAATGCTCATGATAGTTTTGCAGTGACAGGTTCAATTTTTTTAAACTTCATTTTTTTAAAATTTTTTAAATTTTATTTTAAAGGGACTAAAACAAAACAATAAAATGAAACAAAACAAAACAGTGAGAACAATCCTGGGTTACACAAGCAAGGCAGAAGGAAATCCCCAGTAGTTGCTATGTTGCATGTTGCTATCCTCTGAACAGACGCTCAGACACCAGCTTTAGTCCTGTGAGTCAGTCAAAACTGCCCAAGCATTCGGCTGTTTCTTTGCTTCAGTTGCTATCACCTCAGCCCGTGTTCCTCCAGCTCAGCCGGTTGCTTGGGAGTGGGGGCTTCTTTTTCTCTTCCGGCTGACGAAACTCTAAACTACACCCTTAGCATAATGTAGCATAATGTGGGCCTTAATGATAAGCAGAGGAAGGACCGAGGAAGTTGTGCCGATAACCCCGCAGGCAAATCCCCGTCACTGTGGATGGCAGCTGCGGCCCAGCGGGGCTTCTTGTCCCGCTGGCTTTGTGTGAGCTCCACAGCACGCGCAGCGCGTGGCCAGCGAGAGTGCGGCTGTGCGCTCCCACGCGGGCTGGCGGCGCTGACGGTCTCCACAGAGTGCGGCCACTCTTAATGAGCGCTGTAGGCAGTGAGGGGACGGTGAGTGGGCACGGCGAGTGGGGGCCAGTGGTGGCGAGGAGCCCGCTCCCGTTGCCCTGACTGCGGGTCCAATGCCTCGCCCTGCTGTGCTGTCAGCATGCGCGGCAGGAAGTACGGGTGAGCTCAGGCCCCTGGGACGCTGGTGTGCGCCTCACTTGCTAGCGAACGCATTTTCAAAGGTTTTCAGTGCTGGTAACATTCCTTCTCCTGCCTGCCCTCTGAGGGTCACATATTATTAGCAGCGCATTTATATCTGTAAGATACAATCCACTTGCACTGAGGCCACCTCAGAGTGCACGGCTCAGGGCTGCTTTTTCAGGAAGTTGTGTCGCCATGGCCACTATCAAATCCTAGAACATATTCATCACCCCCGTCTCCCAAAAAAACCCTGTCCCCACTGGGAGTCCCCCAGGCGTGTTTGTATTTAACTGACCTACATCTAACCCGCAAGGGGAGGCGCCCACACTGTGCCCTTCCTGAGCCAGCCTCTTCCACAGCCTCGAGTTTTCAAATCTTAGGGATTTTATGACCCATCTAATATTTAATTCGTAGATAGCAAAACACATTCTAATGCACTCATCATCTGTGTTTTGGGGGGAGGTGAATAAAGTCCTGACATGGAAAATAATAGTAAGCTAATGGCGTATTGTTCCTAGCAAGACCTACACCTTGTGGTCCTGTGGTTGACAGTGGGTCCTAACCGCCGTGTACTTTGCACAGTAGGAGGAAGGAGAATTATATGCCTGTGGTGCGGTAACTGGGGTTTTGCCCAACTGAACAGTACAGTTTTAAAGAATTGATTTTGTGCATCTGAATATAACGTGGGTGAGGATGCGTGAGGTTTGTTACCAGCGTGTCCTCTTACGCACACACTGGGAGCAAGGCCTGCTTGTTCACGTCTGCAGTTGCCCGGGTAGTGGGGAGGTAGCTGTTGCTCCCCAGCATGTCTAGAAGTATTGCATGTGGTTTGGGGTATGACATTATTTTTAAAAAGTGCCCAGAAATTCGTTGACATTTCTCTCTTCAGAGAAGCGATCAACCAGGTGTGATGGTACACGCCTGTAATCCCAGCACTCAGGAGGCTGAGGCAGGAGGATCGCTGTGAGTTCAAGGCCAACCTGGGCTAGAGTGAGTTCAAGGCCAGCCTGGGCTACTTAGCAAGACTCTGTCACAAAAAAAAAAAAAAAAAAGAGAGAGAGAGAGGAAAGAGATCACTGTCCTCCCTTTCAGCACGGCAGGTTATGAATGCTTTGACAGAAGGAGCACGGAGGAGTGGCGCTGGGCGACCTTCAGAGCTGGCCGTGACCGCTGTGCAGAGGTCTCCTGTCCCGGACCCCGGCTGTCCTGTGGAGCATCAGGAAGGCCTTCTGGTCAGCAGTCCCCGCTAGCAGCCTCCTCGCCGCCCTGTGAGTGACACCCTCTGGGGTCCTGGTGATGCGCCCACGCCCGCTGAAAACCTCACGGGTGCTGTGTGGACACCACAAGGGACATCACAGAGTGGTCACAATCCCAACCCACAAAACTGAGAGACACAATAAAAAATCTGCCCTGGCCGGGCGTGGTGGCGCACACCTTTAATCCCAGCACTCGGGAGGCTGAGGTAGGAGGAGTGTTGTGAGTTCGAGGGTGGCTTGGGCTACAACATGAGTGCAAGGCCGGTCTGAGCTACATAGTGTGACCCTGCCTCAAAAAACCAGGGCTGGGAGTTTGGCTTAGTGGCTTGAACGCCTGTTTGGCAGGGTTGAGGCTGTGAGTTCAATCCCTGGTGCCGCAAAAAAAAAAAAAAAAAAAAAAAAAAATCTGCTCTGTCCAGCCAGTGAGTTTTGGGGTTGTGGGGCACGGAGCAGTGCCTGAGGACACCAGTCTCCTGTCGGGCCGCTGCTGCGCGAGCCCTTGGGCGAGGTCCCCTCCTCCTCCTCGCTGGCCTCTCTTCCTCTGAACCTTCCGGCAGGAGACGGCTCTTCCCACCATCGCTGGCCCTTCCCGCTCTCGGCCCTCCCTCCGCCTTGCCCAACTCGCAGTTTTCTTTGTGGTAGTCGTTAAGGCCTTTGAATTTATGCCAGGCATCGGTTTTGATCTTGGAATAATTCAAACAGTTTGACCTCAGCCTCATGCAGATGGATTTGGAAATCCTACAAAAAGTAGTATCTTGAAAGATTTTAAAATTCTTTCCACTTGCGTGTACGCAATGTAACATGAATGCCCTGGAAGCCTTTCCTTTCGTTGAAGGGGGAAGTTGAGGTCATTATCCCTGATCTGTACTCTTGAAAACCACGGAAAATAGAACCGAGGAGATAGCGGACCGACGGCGGAGCTGCTCCTTTTCCACCTCCCTAATTTACAGCATCTCACGCCAGGAAGAGAGAAGGAAAACCCGGGGAACCGGTCCACAGCAAGCCGCTCTAAGCTGGTTCAGTGAAGTTTTTATTTACGGCTTGGCTGACGATTTCCGCCTCATCCAGCCGGACATGGGGGGGAGGGCGGGCTGCAAGGGACGGAGCGGCTGCAGCCTGCGGTGTCTGGGCAGCGGGGACCGGACCCCCGCCCCCCGGCGCCCCCCCCCCGCCCCCCCGTCTGCACTGTCAGGGACGAGAACAGCACAGCCCGGGGCTCTCAGTGAGGCTGGGGCGCGGAGCGGGGTTCGTGTCAGCGCAGGGCTGCCTGAGCGAGCGTGTGGAGGAGAGGGGTCGGGGTTACTGGAGGACGAGGGAGAGACCCAGAAGGTGTGGAAATGCACAAAATGATTCTCTCTGGACCCCAGACAGGGTATGTTCAGCGTCGTGTTTACTGCTGATCAGCTCATGTTGGTTGTTTTTTCCCTCTCCTGACTAAATTTCCCAAAGAAGAGTAATTAGTATACTTGGCTGTTGATTTTTAAACATTTTTCATCAGAATACTGAACTCTCCGATGACCCCGCTGCAGCCCCATTGGAACCCCAAGATGTGATATCATCTAATCCTTGCTGCTCAGTGTGCGGTGTCGCCGGGGGCTTGTTAGAGATGCAGAATTTCTCCCCAAATCAGACCCCAAGGAGAATCCCCTTCCACCACCTTCCTAACGGAAGCCCACATGATTTGTGTCCTTGGACATGAGAGGCATAGATGTAGTCCACCTGCTATCCGTACAGGAAACAAATAGGATAAATATTGGTATAACCGAAGGCGATCTAATTATGGTTATAAAGATAACAACGTCATAAACTGCAAGCACCACAAAGGAAACCCATATCAAAAAAGCGGGAACCAAGGGTCAGTGTGGAAGGTTGGATGGGAAGAGTGAAGGCTGCCATCAAGTTAATGTGAAGACAGCGTCTGGCCCTCGGGCGGGGAGGTCACAGGACAGATGCGGAGCCGCTGGCCCGCAGAGCAGGACACGGAGGACTGCTCCGCACTTTCAGACGCGCAGGGCCCTTCCCTGGCGGCTTTCGAGCCAGTCCTTTGGAGTCCTTCCTGGAGACTCCCAGCCTGTCCCAGCCAGGCTCCAGCGCTGCGGTGTTTGTTTGTTTGTTTTAGCACAATTTTGTTGAAGCATCTGAGCCTGGGGACTGCTGTAGCAGGTGTTTTTCTTAATCTTTTTTTTTTATTTTTAAAAGGAGAACTGCTGAGTTCAGAGGAAATGAGTACTCTTTTATTTAAACTTCCTGAGATTAGAGGGAGAACATATTGCCAAACAATGCCTCTTCACTTCAAAACCTCTCCCCATAAATTATTTGAGGCTATCTTATTAAAAGTCTGTAAAATTTCCTATTAAGAATAGTTGATTGCAGCCCAGACCATCATAGCTTTGGTGCTTTCCCTGAAATACCACAGCTGTCGGGAAGAAATATACTTTGAAACAAAAGGTTTTGTTTCCCCAGCAGTAAATTATTTTAGCGATATCTCAAGATAGATAAAACTTTCACTTATGTTAGAGTGAAGGAAGATCCTCCTGATAGCTTGTTGAAAAAAATCTATAAAAGGAATATGAGAATGTAGATGTAGATAGCAAATTAAAATCAGACTTCCTTTAAGTTTAGCAAAGCAATTATTTGCAAAGCCGGTGGAGATTATTATAACGGATAATGAAATGATTTACTGGAAAATGTGGATGCGACATTCAGCATGGCCGCGTCTGCTCAGCGCCAAGTCGGTATTTTCAACTTTAACCTTCGGACCGTTGTATAAAGAAACTCCCTGATGGTGTTTCCCGCAAATCGCTGAACAGAAACGCTGTGTCCGGGGACGCGGCCGTGGCTGGGGCAGCAAAGGCCAGCTGCTGGTGTCGGTGTGACAGCCGTGCCTCTCCACTGCCCCGCAGCCCGGAACTAGGGCGACCTTTCTTATGGAGTCACAGGAAAACGTGTTTCATCAAACACGCTTATTTTCAGAGCTGCAAATACCCTTTTATCCACTGGGAGTAATGATGTAGATACCAAGCAAGTCGCTAGACTTAATATTATTTATTTTCTATGAAGCTTTTCAGGGACATTGGATTCATAAAATGTTTTGTAAGGCAGGAGGAAGGTCTCTCTTTCCCTCCCTCTCTCTCTCTTTCTCTCTCCCTCTCTCCCTCTCTCTCTCCCTCTCTGTCTTCTCTCTCCCTCTCTCTCTCCCTCTCTGTCTTTCTCTGTCCCTCTCCCTCTCCCTCTCTCTTTCTCTCTCCCTCTCTCTCTCCCTCTCTCTCTCTCTCCCTCCCTCCTTCCCTCCCCCCCTTCACTCTTGCTTCCTTGCTGGCTTTTGCCTTTGTTTTTAGGGCGAGTACAAAGCCACTGAAAGCAATGTGCTACGTTTTCACCATTTCCAGAGTGAGGTTAGTTTGGAAAGGCCCTGGCCATTTTTCACTCAGTCCCTAAAGTGAGTCTACAGACGTCTTCTCAGTGCAAAGCTCTGATCTTTAAATGCTGAATGCTAGCAGTGGAGCGGTGGAGAGGGGTTCACACTGCACCTCACTTAATGCTGCTGGAGCTCCGCGGGCCGGGGGGCAGTGGAGCGGTGGTCCGAAGTGCTACAAAACACTGCTAAAGCAGTAATAATTACGTGTGTGATAATGCGGTCGTCGTTCTCCATTCATTTTGAGTTTGGAGAGGATGAATAAGTGGTGTTGACATATTGATCCTTCGTTTTACAGAAACTAAAAAATGAAGGCCCTTTTACAACTTTCTAAAATGAAAAGTACGTACGGTGCGTAGGGTGCTGAACTCAGACTGACCCAGCTGTGCCCTGGGTGCGCGGGACTCACAGACTTGGGTTTGAACAGCTTGGCTTTGCCCGGGACCCGGACTGCCGAGCCGCGCGGTGGTTAAAGAGACATCAATCATTTAAACAAGGTCACGAGCAGCAAAGGCCAACGAGGGTTCAGAGTTTACGGGCCCGGGCATTTATCAGGTAGAAATGGGCTCCATCTGAGAAATACCCTTTTGTGAAAACGCTACCGTCGGCCCCGCGAGCCCAGCAGAGGAGACGAGATCGGGAAGGCTGGCAGGACCACCCTGGCTCGCCTGGCCCGTCCAGCTGCCACGGGGCTTGACTGCGGCGTGGGGTGGCTGGGGTGGCTCCTGCCCAGGGACAGCTGCCTGTAAGCCGCTGCTCTCGGCAGGGGGTCAGGAGCCTGGGCGACGGCACTGGGCACCAGGTGAAGGGCGGTTTCCTGCGGCCTGCCGTGTGGTTTTGTTGTTTCAAGGGGTACGAGGCCTTCGCTTTTAGCTTAATGGCACCGGCTTTGTCGCTGTGTCCCCTGGTGCGGGGAGGACGCGTCCAGGCCCGGCTCCCCTCTGGTTTGTGTCGGTCAGGGTGTTCCGGGTGTGCCCTCCCCGTCTCGGCAGACCTCGGCTTCAGGGGCCGCGGCCTTCTGATCAGAGAACAAGCCGGGGCTCCGGGTCCCACCTGCGACTGTGTATTTAACTCAAGAGTGCTTTTCGTCTGAGTCTGTTTCTTAATACTTTCATTGAGATATAATTCACAAAGCATCCAACTCACCCAGTAAAGTGTCCAGTTCAGTATCTGTAGTGCGTTCGCAGTGCTGTGTGACCATGACCCCTCTTAGAGCACTGCCCCGCCCCCAGAGAAGCTCTCTTTCCCCCTGAACGCCCAGCCCCGGCAGCCACGGGGGCGTCCTGTCTCCGCGCTGGGTGTTTCACGCAGGACCACACTACAGCTGCTGTTCTCTGATGGGCTTCTTTCTTTTAAGATAACATTTCCAAAGGTCGCCACGCTGCAGCGTGTCTTGATACTTCATTTGTTTTATAGCCAAGTCACATCCCACTGAATGGGCAGACTGGGTTTTGCTCATTTTTTGGCTAACATGACCAATGCTGCTGTTAACAAGCTTTCCTGTGGACGTGTGTTTTCATTTCTAGTAGGTACACACAGTAGGATTTCTGGGTCACATGGCGACTGTGAGTTTAACTTACCTTTTTCTGTGGTACTGGGGATTGAACCCAGGACCCCCCACATGCCGGGCGAGTGCTCTGCCATTGAGCTACACTGACCGCAGTCCTGCGTCTTACACCGTGAGGCTTTTCCTGGACGATCGCTCCCTTTTACCTCCCACCACCTCGGAGCACCCCAGCGACCTGCGTCCTTCGCACCCTTGGCCGGTGGTCTTTTTGCTGGTAGCCCCTGTAAGTTTGTTTGTACCTTGTTGCAGCGTCAGAACTGGGTCCTGAAAAGGCATTAGACTAGGAAAGTATTCAGTCAGTAGAAAAATTATTTAATTATATGAGAAACGATACTTAGCAGAGAGATGGTGCTTAGGTTTGTATCACACCGATTGCCTTTTCAGTCTACTGCAAAGGACGGAAACCGCCTTGGAGAGGTAACTGTACCCCCATGAGCGCCCTTGGAACCGGAAGTCCTGTGTGTCAGTCATGGTTCTAGGGCACAAAGTGGGGGAAGATTGGCTGGTAGGAGGGGCTCGCGCAGTTTCCCTGGGGCTGGGCCAGTGCTGAGTCCAGTGTGTCCTAAATATGAGAGCAGTTGTTGTTTTAAATTTCCATCACGTAGGGCATAGTGAGGCATCCCTGTAATTCCAGCACGCGGGAAGCTGAGGCAGGAGGATCACTGAGTTCGCAGCCAGCCTGGACTACGTAGTGAATTCAAGGCCAACCTAGACTACAGAACAAGACCCTGTCTCAAAAAACCAAAGAAAAAAATCAGTTCGCCAGTGGAGACACCAAATGCGGAGGTCGCAACAGGAGACATCGCCAACACAGTCCTTCCAGGGCCGGGCTGTCTTTGGCCTGAACATTTCTGCAGCTCTAGCGTGGAGGCTGACTCTCGCCTCTTCCATTGGTGCAGCGTCGCCCTGAACTCCACGGCCATTTCCCCAGGCCACGTAAAGAGCCGATGGGGGCGGAGTCTCCTGGTGCCGGCTCTGGTCCCGAGACCCGTCCAAGGCCATCTGGAGACGCGCAGGGCTGGTGCCAAGCAGCCGGATGGGTGCCTCCAGGCCCCGGGTTAGTCCCGCCCCATGTGTGAACCCCCGCTCCCTCCCGAGCCGGCCACCTGGGCCCGAGCTCCCCACAGCCTGGCAGCTGGAGCTCTGGGGTCCCCCGGAAATCCGTCTTCCCACCGGGGACCGCGCCGTGTAGACCTCGCGATTTCACTGCCGTAGAGAGGGTGGGAGAAGCTCTGGGTGTGGCACAGACGGCAGCTTATGCTTCAGTGCGTAAACTGGGCCGGGACAGCAGCCTACTAAGGCGGACGGGCTGGGAGTCGGCAGCTGAGCTCAGCCTCGTCTGTCACTTGCTGGCTGCGTGACCTTGGCGAAGCTGCCAAACCTTTCTGAGCACCAGCTTCACTTCAATAAAACTAGAAAGCCTCGGTGGATGACAGCAACAGAACGCACCGCTCCCAACTTCTGCAGTCTCCAGAACAAAGCCGGCCCAGGCCAAGGTGTGCCCAGGCCCCACTGCACACGAGTGGCGGGCCCCGTGGCGTGCGTACCTGGCAGTGTGCGTGCCCGGTGGTGTGTGTGCCCCATGTTGTGTGTGCCCCGTGCTGTGTGTGCCCGGCAGTGTGCATGTCCTGTGGTTTGCGTGCCCGGTGGTGTGTGTGCCCCATGTTGTGTGTGCCCCATGGTGTGTGTGCCCTGTGGTGTGCATGTTCTGTGGTGTGCGTGCCCTGTGGTGTGTGTGCCCGGCAGTGTGTGTGCCCCATGGTGTGCGTGCCCCGTGGTGTGCGTGTCCGGCCGTGTGTGTGCCCGGCGGTGTGCGTGCCCGGCAGTGTGTGTGCTCAGTGGTGTGCGTGCCCTGTGGGTTGCGTGCCCGGCAGTGTGCGTTCCCAGCGGTGTGCAGGCCCGGCAGTGTGTGTGCTGGTCTAACTGCACGCTTGCTGTGCAGGTTGCTGCTGCTTGCTTGTTGACGTTTGCAGTTGACCAGCGGTGACGTCTGTTTCGTGCTGTGATCCTCCGGGTTCTCCCTGTCCTGTTTCACACACGGGGTTTGCAGAGAGGAAGTGACTCGGCCCAGACCCATTGGTTCACAGAGCCGGAACCGGCCGTGTCTGTGCCTCCAGCGGGGTGGGTCCCTGCTGCTCCCTGCGCATCCCACCACGCGCAGGTTCGCCCCAGGCCCGTGGAGGAGCCGCGTGTGCATTTTCAGGGCAGGTCCCCGGGGGCCCAGGCCGCACTGAGTCCCCTCGGTGGCCGCAGCCGGCACTGCCCCTCGCCCTGCGCCCACCTGGCCGCCCTCCTCCGCGCCGGCCTGCTCCCCGACTCCTCGGGCGCTCCTGCCCACGCTGTCACGCCTCCGGTAGCGCGGCCAGTGCCTGGGCCGAGCTGTGAGCTCCGTCACGAACGGGACCCAGACCTGAGGGCAGGAGCCGGTGGGGGGCAGCAGGACAAGAGGTGGAAGTGTGGGTGCCCTGCGCCTGCTGGGTGCTGTTCCGCTCTTCTGCTGACTTAAACTGTGTCTGAGCCTGCGTGTGTGCGCGTGCGCAAGTGCTGCTGGAGATTGGACCCAGTCCTTCACACTGACCTGCACCCCAGCCCTTTCCATCACTTGGAGACAGAGCTGGACTCCGACTTGGGATCCTCCTGGCTCAGCATCCCAGAGCGCTGGGATCACAGGTGTACCCCGTCAGGCCCGGCCGAGTGACCACTTCCTTGTGTACCCTGCATTCTGAGGCTCGCGGCCCACGTTTGTCCCTTGTCCTTTTCTCCTGAAACCTGGTGGGCGCTGGTGTTGACCCCTTCTCCACCCTCCCAGCCCCCGCCCTGGGCTCTGTCGAGGCCGAGGCTCTGCACCTTGGAGCCTCATTTCGGGGTGATCTCCACTCCACAGCCCTCCAGGCCTAGGCCCCCTCCAGCCGGGCAGAAGCACTTTCCCTGTGCCTACCAGGTGCCCTGCAGGTCACAGCCTGGGCTCCACAGCCGTCGGGGTGACCCTCAGGGGGGATCCTCCAGAACATCTGCCCTCACACCTGCGTTAGTTTCAGGAGCCAGGTGCTCCTTGCGCAGCTGACACCGATGGTCGGGAGGTAGGAGGTTTGGGTGGGTGCAGAAAGGGCAGCCACGCAGCTGCACCCTGAGGATCGCAGCTCGGACCTGGGGCCCCATTGGGGGCGGGGCCTCACTGCGCAGTTAGGAGAGCGGGGTGACGCACGGACCCACGTCGGGAGGCCCAGATCGCTGCAACCCCACTGACGCCCCTCACCTCACCTGCGTGTGGAGGACACTGCTCAGCTCGGCTCTGCTCAGGGTGCTGGGGTCCGAGGTGGTCACCGTGCTCGGTGACAGAGCCCAGAGCTGACCACGCCTGTGAGATTGAGCACTGGAGCCCTCTGCCCTGCTGCCCAGAACTCTTTTGCCATCTGAAATTTTATCCTTTATTTGTCTCAAATTTATATTTCATTCTACCCCCCCCAACAGAATTCCATCCACGTAAATTATTCTAACCCTGGGAGACTTTCATAGATTGCCATCTTCTATGTCTCTGCCCCAGAAATATTTTAAGAAATTAAAATTGATTTAAAAATTTCTTCCATCACAAACTCTAAAATGAAGCTTTTCCATCTGGGCCAAGGGTTCGTTACGACTACAGCACAGTGGTACCTCGGTTCACCAGCTTAATTCTTTCCACGATTCTGGCCCACAAACCAAACTGGACGAGAACTGAATCCAAGTCAATGGCCAGTGTGGGTCAGTGCTGACCTTACGGGGAAGTTCGATTTGGTTCTCGTCCAGTGTGGTCTGGGACTGGAATTGCGGGCAGAATGCAGCTCAGGCACCGAGGCACCGCTGTACCTTGCGGTACCTAACTAAGCGCTGCGAGATCTGTCGCCAGCGTCGGCCAATCATTAGCAGCACGACGAGGAAGATCAGGGCCTGGTGGGCCTTCTCCGTCTCTGGCTCGGTGGGGGCCTGCCTCGGTGGCCTGGCCAGGAGGCAGGAGCAGAAGCAAACCGGCCCTGCGCACCGACCAGCTTGTCCTCGGGGTCACGTGGCCGGCTGCGTGGCGGCAGGGTTTCCGCAGCCCGAGAGCCGGCTGCCCCTCACACACAGGCCCCGAGAAGCCCCAGGGGCCTAAGGATAGAGCCAGGAATGTCAGCCAGTACTTTGAACTGTTTCCAAAATATGTGCTAAAGAGCGCTATTACCCAGTATTAAAATGTTTCAGATTCTTCCATTGGCTAACAGCGGACCATATCTTTTAATCTTGCAAGAGACCTGTGCTTTAGCTATTAGGATAATTTGGTTTCTCAATTGCTAGGACATGGATCCGAAGTTTTTATGAAGCCTCCTCAGATGACTGAGAACCGTGTTTGTTACTCTTCCCCTGCAGTCTCAGCATCGACCCTGCTTGACGGCCGTACGCAGGGAGGGCTGGGGACAGCGACCCGTCCTTCCCTTCACGCTCCTTCGGTAATCTTTGCAGGTTTTGCCAAATGTAAAAATAACTACTTTACATAGTCCCATGCTTTAAATATACTTTTATCAACTCCGTGGTAGCGCAGCTCACACCTGGCTGTGGAAGTGGCCGGTGGAGAAGCCGGGCTTGCCTGACATGGACGCGTGTGCTGCTCGGGACAGTTCAGCCTCGGTCTGGGGTCACGTCCTCTTCCCCGGCACCGTGATCCTGGCCCCGGCCCGGGACCGCGTCCCCTTCACTGGCACCATAACCCCGGCCCCGGCCCGGGACCATGTCCCTTCCCCTGGCACCTTGACCCCCGGTCTCGGCCTGGGACTGCGTCCTTTGTCCTGGCACCATGACCCGGGCCGCTCTGGTCACGCCCACCTCTCTGACTTTACAGCTTGGCGTCTTGCTGGGACAATGAAGGGCAATTATTGTCTGGAAATTGAACATGAGAGTGAATTTGTTCAATCTGAAAACTAATTTCCTCTCAAACTCTTACTACTCCAGGGCTACCAGAGTCAGTTAAGGTGGTGCGGGACGTAGAATCGCTGTCGGGATGAGGTGGCAGTGCGGCCACAGCGCCCGTCTGGGACCGTCGGGATGGTCACCGCCAGCCGGTGCCCCCGAATGCCCCATGAGAAGGGACGGCGGAGAGGACAGTCCCCAGCCGGCACGAACGGTTGCTGGAAAAACTCCCAGGGAACCGCGTCAACTTCGGGACTCTTCCGGTTCTTCCCAACAGAAAGCTGGCGACGCCCGGGCCGAGGGTTTCCGTGAGAGCTCGGCCCCGCAGGGCCCTGGGCTGCTGTAACAGTGGACGCATCTTTCCAAAGGGAAGGGGACCAAGAGGCGAGAGAGGGGACAGGGAGAGTTAAGTGGGGCTGTGCTCGGGCGCCAGCTCCCCACGAGCAGTGGCCTCACTATGTCCCGCAAATGTGGACTCAGACGAGTTCTAAAAGTGAAGTCTGCGAAGTTCTTCTGCACATAGAAGTCGGTGTCCAGCATCAGGCCAAAGGCCGAGGGAGACTGCGAAGTGACCGCAGTCCGCGTCCTCCCGAAGGAAGAGCATGAGCTGCGTGTTTACAGTTGAGACCACGGTTAAGCCATCCGACCCTGAGGGCCGCCGGGAACTGTCGCTAGACCAAGCCATCTGATGCTTTGGCCCTTGGGTGTGGTTCCCAGCCGGGCACATTTCAGTGGTCACTTTGTTCCTTTGGCCCCGGGTCTGTGCTGGCCTGCGGCGCCCTCCACCTGTGCAGGAGGGGAGTCTTGGTGCCTGCTGGGCTCCGAGCCCCTCGGCTCCGCTGTTTCTGTGGGCGGTGTCTCTGGCCCTGTGGGGCTGTTGCTTCCCCTGCTGTCCCCCAGGGAGGTCTGCAGTGCGGGTTCCCAGCTTCTCCACGGCGCTGCTCTGGTCCTGCTGGTGGAAGGGAGCCTGACCCCACATCCTGTCGACGCACAGGCTGTGAAATAGTCTCAAACCTGTGGCTTCGAACCTGTGGCTTCCCACTATGTATGGGAGGTGTGACTGAAAACATGGCCAGTATGTTTACTTATTTTAATTTATTGCAGTGAAAGACGCATTGCCATGAATCCTCAAAATCCTCCTTCTTGCTGCAAACATACATATCCTATCATTCTTTTTTTTTTTTTTTTTTTTTTAATTTTGAATCAGGGTCTTGCCAAGTTTCTAAACTGCCTAGGCTGGGCTTGAACTTGTGATCCTCCTGCCTCAGCCTCCCAGAGTGCTGGGATCACAGGTGTACACCACACCTGGCCTTGCTGTTCTAAAGCTGCAGGAGATCCTCCCTGCAGCCATCTGAGACGGGGTCTCCGAGGCAGCCCCTGACCAGCACACCGTCCTCATCTCTCTGTGAGACCAGAAGCACAGCGAGACTTCGCAGCTCCACGGTGAGACGAAGACACAGCTACCACGGGCAGAGCCCGGGCAGGAGCCTCAGCAGAGGCGCAAGCGGCCAACAGGATGTGGAGAAACCGATGCGGCGCCAGCGGGGAAGGAGCAGGGCAGTGCTGTCGCAGGCTTCGCCTGGCCTCTGGCTCCCGCGTCCGACGGCCTTGGGGCGGGGCTGGTGCGGTGGTCAGGAGTGCGGCTGGCTCACTGCTTGGCGTGTTGAGTTTCTTTAGACCGCAGCGGAGAGGGTGGTGTTCCGGTCCCGTGGGCACCACCGTGCCTGGTCACAGTCGGGCCCCACGGCCTCCTCCCGCAGCGTGCTGCTGCTCTGTGAGGGCAGGGCCTCTCCTCTCTTCCCTTATCCCTCCTGACTCAGCCTCTCCCAAAACCAGCCACTGCCCCATCTCTGGCCACCGTCACTCTGCTCTCTGCTTCTACGAGAACAACTTCTTAGATTCCACATTTGAGCAAGGTCACACTGTACTTACCTTTCTGGGTCTGTCTTATTTTACTTAACAGTGTGATCTCCAGTTTTACAAATGACAGGGTTTCCCTTTTTGTGACTGAATAGTACTCCACTGTACACATGCCTAAGAAGACAGTTTCTTATAAAATTAGATATTCTCACTCCTCTTGAGCCAGCAATTCTGTTCCAAGAGTTGTCTAAGAGAATTGAAATGTCCGTCCACACAAAGACTCGGGGCTGCTCTAGTCATAACTGTGCAGAACTGGCTAATAAGTATACTGGATGAGCTTCTCACAGTGGAATATAACTCAGCCCTGCAAGAAAGAGCAGACTGCTGGAATGAGCAGCTACGTGTTAGAATCTCAAACTGCAGTCACTTTTTCTTGCAGCTCAGAAGTCTTGGTATAACTCCGTCTCTGGGCAGCTCTAGAACAGACAGATCTTACTTCTGATAAAAGGAGAAAAGTCAGCAGATCAGGTGCAAGCTGTCAAACCTTAGCTACCTTGAACTGAGTGGTTTTACTGGAGGTAAATTATGTCTCAGTGAAGTTGATTAAAATACATTTTATAAAGTATTTGCACTAAAGCATTTATAAGCTTTATTTAAAAATAGAATTGATAGTATCTTCCAATTAGTGAGCTTTACTGTGAACTCAACAGGCATCTCAGAGTTTATAGCATAAACAGGCTTTTATAAAAGTATAGTCTACAAAAATCAAAGGTATGCAAAGTTTCAGACTAACTTTTAAAAGCAACTTGGGAGAAGTTTGAAATTTTTAAAAACAATTCTTTCTAGCCAAGGAGTGGTGGTACACACCTCTAATCCTATCACTCGGGAGGCTGAAGCAGGAGGATCCAGAGTTCAAGCCCTGGCCGGGGAGGTTGATGACTTAGTGAGACACTGTCTCAAAATCATAAAAAAAAAAATAATAATGAGGAAGCTGTGGAAATGGCTCAGTGTGACTGAGTTCAGTCCTCAGCACTTTAAAAAATAAACCAAAAAGCCCCAAAACTCTCCTCTGAGAAATGCTAGTGCCATCGTATAACACTCAGCGTCACCAAGAACCCGGTTCACTGTGGCCGTGTGGCCCGAGCCACCATTCGATTGTTCTTCCAAACCTTCAGGCGGTCAACAGAAGATCCAAGGCCCTTGTGTCTCCGGCATTTCTGGACGGAGATGGATGTGTCTCAGTAGTCTTAAATAATTTTAGTTTTTGGAAGTACATAGTTTTTTAATAGAACTTTTAAAAATAAAACTGACCAGTGTAATAAAAATACGCTGGCCGGTCAGCATTTCAGAGCTGGGTGCAATGTCAGCCGTCCTAGGCCCTGTTCCTGGCCGCGCGTGGCCCAGCAGGCTGAATCAGGGTCTACAGAGACGTCCCTGCCTCTGCCCACCCAAGGGAAACACGCCCGCCTGCGTGCTTCTGCCTCTGTGCGGGGTTCGAGTTCCCCGTAGCCCCCGTCTGCCCCAGGAGCCCAGCCTGCGCCCGGCCCCCGGCCGCCCCGCGTCCTGTCGGGGCTGCTCTGAGAGCTGCTCTGTCTTCTCCTCCGAGCTCCCGGCGCGGAGACACATCCTGCAGGCCTTGGCTTTTTCCCTTTTCTTGTTCTGAGGCAGGGTCTGGCCGTGCAGTGCGGGCTGGCCTCACGCAGCCTTCTCTACGTGAGCTTTGTGACTGCGGGTGGAGGTGCAGTGTTAGTTTAGCGTCGGGTCTGTCTCAGTGCCTTGGTGGACACCCGCCCTGTTCACGCCTTGTGCACACCTGTGTTAAAGGGCTTCGGTGTCCTGGGGAGGCTCTGGAGCCCTGCCCGGGACTGCGCTCCACGGGAGGACACGGCCGCGGTCCGGCCGGCAGCGGGCACCGACGAGGACGCCGCTGTCCACAGGCCCCGCCCAGGCTCGGCTGTGGGAACACAGGCGGGACGCAGGGCCCACACGGGCCGAGGACGGTGAGGGAGCCGCCGCCTTGCCGGGCCCCCAGCCCGCCCGAGCCTCCTCCCCAGAGGTGGCACTGCGGACGCCCAGCGAGCCGCAGCGCGATGCGGGGTCGGCAGGTTTGCTGCCTGGCCCTCCTGGTTCTCCCGGGCCGCGGCCGGCGGGCGTGTGAGCGACACACAGGCTCCCGCCCCGCTCTTCAGGGCTCCAGACGCAGAACTGAAAGAGTGGTCAGACGAGGGTAACGCGGAGCCCCGCAAACAGCGCGACCTCAAATCGAGATGGCCCGGGAGGTGGAGCGCTGCGGAGTCCGGGCGTGGGGAGGAAGGAGGCAGGTGTCACACTCGGGGGCGCCTGAGCCCCCTGGAGGGAGGGCGCGGTTTCCAGCTGTGCTCTTGTTGTTGCGACCTCTTCCTCCACGCCGTGAGGCGCCCCGACCCGTCCGTCTCGTCTGTGGCCCCCCGCCTGCCACACACGGCCTTGCCGCCCTCCCCAGCTCTGCAGCCTCAGGAATGCTAGGTGTTTTTTGGTTTGATGATCTCCCCGAGACCGACAAGGTTTAATTGACTATTAGGCATTTGAGTGGAATGTCGTTTTGGTGGTTGGGAAGGAATATTTTTTATTATGGCTGAATTAAGGGTGAGCTGAAGGCTGCAAAGGCAGTGTCACAATTTTTAGAAAGAATTGTTAGTTTGTTAAGAATGCGAATAAGCGAGTGAAATCCCCAACGCCTGTATCCACAGCGGTCACTGAGGGAACCAGGGAGGGTCCCGAAGGGATCGGGATGTGGTTCCAAAGGACATGTTGGGGGGGGTCCCAATGTGGGCCATGGTTTATGAGACAGGAACCCTGAGAGGAGGGCCACCTGTGGAGACCTGTGGGAGTCCAGGTGGGTCAGTGGTGGACGGAGGCTCCTAACAGCAAAGACAGAGATGAGGGGAAGCAGAGCAGCGGCTGGTTGGTCGGGGAGCTCAAACCGGGGAGGCCTCCGGGAGGTCCACGCCCCACCTGGTTTGAGGCATGGCACCAAAATGTTAGGGGTTTTGGTGCAGTTAAAAAACAAAGAGATTGATTTTTTTTTTTTTTTTTTTTTTTTTGCGGCACTGGGGACTGAACTCACAACCTTGCACCTGCCAGGGCAGGCGCTTAAGGCACTGAGCCAAACTCCCGGCCCTGGATTTTTTTTTTTTTTTTTTTTTTTGAGGCAGGGTCGCACTACGTAGCTCAGGCCGGCCTTGCACTCGCATTGTAGCCCAAGCCGCAAAGAGATTGATTTTAAAAAAAAAGAAAAAGCTTTTATTGTGGGTGCAAGAAGGCTGCGAGAGACTGCAAAACCCTCCAAAAGGAAAAGCTAAAAAATGACTAGGGGTGGAGCACTTGGTTGGTTATAGAGTCTTGGGATTGGAGAGGGCTCGGCGCATGTGCAAAAAGGGAGCAGGAGATTTATTTCTAAAATTAGTAGGAAAAAACCCACAAAGGTTATTTTTTTTTAAAGAGAGATAAGTTGTTTCTTGGGCCTGGTGCCAAGTTGGGCAGACGTCATGTTAGAGATAGCTGAGCCCCACGCTGGCAGCACCCATCGGTGAGGACCTCTGGATCCCGGGGCCTCTGCACGTGCCGCGCCCCCGTGAGCGTTCCTGCATCGCCACAGGGCTTCAGAGCCTCCTCTTGCACCACCCCATTGACATCGGCCCCCTCCCTGCTCGCTGAGCTCTGCTGACCCCCGGGTGGACACGAGCTGTTCCTTGGGGTGCCTGTGGCGGAGCACAGGACCAGCTCGGAGACCGGCAGGAGCAGGGCAGACGCCGAGACCCTCCCTTGGGCCAGTGGGGGTCATCTAGGCTTTGCTTTTTCTGAATTGGTTAAGACGAACGCGGAAAATGGGAACCCGAATGTGCTCGGTGGGTCCATCACGCTCGCTATCCATAGAGAACGCGGAGTCCATGCAGGTGTGCAAGCACCAGCATCCGCGCACACTTGGCAGGTGTGTCAGGACGCAGGGACCAGAGCCCCAGGTGCACAGCGAGGTTTTCTGCTTTCCTGGTTTGATTTTGAGCGGTTCTGCTCCAGACTCCAGAGCCCGCTGCTCAGGGACACCCCACAACCTGCCCCAGGACAGTGACCTGCACCTCAGGACACAGGGCGGTCCTTGTGGGCTCTCCACGGTCAGCAGGCTCCAGGACACCCTCAGCCAGGTGTCTACGTCCCCCTGGGGACCCTGGGAAACAACATGACTGAGATTTCCAAACCCCACGCTGGGACAAGAAGCAGTCGGATAGACTTTCCGGGGGTTCTGGGAGGAACTCTTTCCAGCATTCCTCAGGATTGACTTATCCTACATCGACGCATCACTCCCTGGAGAGACTGCAGTTCTGACAGCCCAGCTTCCCCGTGTGGTGGGCGTGTCCCGGGAGCCCCTCATCACGGCTCCCCACGGCTGCTCCCTGTGGACCGGTCTGGGTGCGGATGTCACCACCACCCAGCAGAGAGAACCCAAAGCCAGTGCTGCACCCTCAGCAATCACAGGCGCAGTGTCACCCGGGCCCAGAGTGCACGTGTGGGAATGGGTGACCCAGACGCCGCACAGAGGCCCCAGTGAGCGACCTCACCTGGTCACGCTGCCTGGACAGCATCTGCCCAGGAAGGTGGTGAGGCAGCAGAAAGCTGCACCTAAAAGGCAGCCCAGGCTGCCCACCCGGCTCCTGGCCACGGCCTCGCCTTCCTGAGGCCAGGCAACTGCACCGTGCTCTGCTCAGCCGGGGTCCAGGGACAGGCCCGATGTGCCGTCCACTGGGCTCGGGTCCCGGCCATCCCACCCCTGGGAGAGAGAACAAGATGGAAAGTGGAGAAGTAGGGGCACGAGCACTGGAAGACCGCCTGGACGGCTGCTCAGTGCCACGGAGAGGCCGGTCAGTGCGAGGCTGGCCCTGGCGCTGAGGGAGGAAGAGACGCAGCCGCGTCCTCTCAGCCAGGAGCATGTGGGGCAGTTCCCGCGGACCCCAGGGCACAGGCGCACGGGTGCAGGTGGGCTGGGTTCTCTCCCCTTCTCTTCTCTCCCCCACAGAGAAGGGGACTTGCAGGTGCAGTGTTCGATCCCAGCTACTCAGGAGGCAGAGGCAGAAGGATCCCAAGTTGGAGGCCAGCCCAAGCAACTTCACCTGACCCTTTCTCCAATGAAAAACCACAGTCCTAAGGGGCTGGGAGGTGCCCAGTGGTGCTCGCCTGGTAAGTGCGAGGCTCTGGACTTCATCCCAACACTGCAGGAGAAAAAAAAAAAAAAAGCAAGGCTCTAGTCTCTCCCTAGCTTCACCCTGGAGGGCCTGGTGGTGATGTTTTCTTTACCGAAGTTCGGGGTCCCCCATCCACACCCCCAGCTTCCAGGGCTTTGCTCCAGTGCCTTCTTGCTCCACGGCCCTCCAGGAATGAGCTCAATTATCAACCCCGTGAGTCTGGAACCTGATCTGTCTTCTCAGGATCCGTGAAAATGGGGGGCTTTGTCGCTGTCACCCCAGAAGCTGTGGACCCCACCCAGCGTGGCCGGCATGCCCCCTCCTCGGGTTTGCGACCTGCCAGTATGTGTGGCAGGTCCAGGGTTCACCCCGCATCCTGGGGTTACGATTTCACCATGAAAAGCTTTCCTTCTGACACATGTCACACACATTCCAAAAAAATCCTATCAACAGACTGCACTCTTCAAATTAACAATTTGAGCTTGAGCAACTCAAAAGCATAATCAGGTCAGAGACAGGCAGTCCCGTGCAGGGGTTACTACCCGTTACGTCTCCCAATTACTCTTGTGTGTTTTGA
This sequence comes from Dasyprocta punctata, assembly GCA_004363535.1. Classification (NCBI taxonomy): domain Eukaryota; kingdom Metazoa; phylum Chordata; class Mammalia; order Rodentia; family Dasyproctidae; genus Dasyprocta; species Dasyprocta punctata. The sequence goes on from RJWM01004695.1 coordinate 21,278, forward strand.
AAACACAAAAACAAACAGAAAGTGCTGAGACAGTGAGCTCCGGGGGCAGCGATGTGCAGTGGTCCGCGCGGACCTCCAGACACACCGACCTCCTCTGCCCCCCAAAGCTCCCCCGCCCGGGGCCTGGACGCACAGGGGAACTCGCCGTGCACCGTGGGGTCCCCTCCCGGCCCGGCCGCAGCAGGGCAGCTCGCCACGGGAACAGCTTGCGACTCCTGCTTTGTGCGAATGAAGTCGGGACTGGAGGGGCAGTGAACAGACTCGGAAGAGCACCTTCTAGGTGGGTGCAGCCGAGGCCAGGGGCAGAGGGCCCGCCACAGTGGCCCGAAGTCGGGGACCGACCCTGGGGCTCAGACAGCCTTGCGTCTCAGTCTCTGATCCCACGATCCAGTGTGACCCCGGCCTTCGTCTCCTCCGTGGGGCAGGAGGTGACCTGGACACTGCTGATGGTGAGAGTGGGTGGCGAGGACCTGGGCATCGGGGTGAAGCGGTCCCCGCCTTGGGTCGGGCACTGCACCTCCTCGTCACCTTCACTACGTCTTCACCCCGTTTTGCTGAGTCAGAAGGTGAGCACTAGAGAGGGGTGAAGAAGCGGGAAGCAGTGAGGCGCAGCCGCTCTGGGCGGACACTGCGTCTGCCCTGAAGCCACAGCCCGCAGCACAGCTGCCTGGGGACCCCAGATGCACCGGCACCCCCACGCTCCCGGCCGTTCCAGCCCCTGCCTGGTCCTGTTCGCCACATCCGCCGACTGTGATAAAACGCAGCAGTGTTGGCATTAGCCGGTTCCCCATTACTACGAGGGAACCCAGGAGGCAGGCCACCTTGTAACGGAAGAGGTTTTCGTGGCTCGAAGCCCCGAGGGGACTTCAGTGGGGCCCTGTGGGAGGAGAGTCCCAGAGAGGAGGCCAGGCTCGCGCCCCACCCCTCAGCGCCACCCCAGCCCCAGACCTGCAACACGCGGACCCCGGGAGAGAGGCCGCCCGGCTCTGCGGGGTCCACAGGGAGGGCGCCGGCCACGCAGGCAGTCCACAGCGCCCTCAGGTCTACGCGGTCTCTGGCGAACGGTGTGGACGGAGTCTGGAGTTGCTTGACTTACACACTAGGAGTGGGTGTGAGTGTGAGCTGACGCACCAGCGAGTCACGTAGAAGTTCACTTGGGAAGCAGGTCACCCGTCATTAGGGCACCTTGGTGCACCTGCTGGGAAGGTTGGAGCCCCCCGCCCCTTGTTCTGGGGAAGAAAAGACGAACTGCCTGCCCGTGTCATGAGGCCTGGTCTTCTTCACCTCGGGAGTGCTAATAAAGGCTATAGTTTATTTTTTAAATTATTATTTATTTAATTAATTTTAAAAAATTTCAAACTTAGTGAAAAGCCGGAAGGGTCCACACAAAGCGTGGCACAGCCTCGCCGCAGAGCCGAGGGCTCCGATGGTCCGCCAGCGCTGCCCCGGCTCCGTCTCCCGCCCTGACCGCGGTCAGCGCAAGATCTCCCTGGCTTCTTCCGGGCTGGACCGCTCCACCCTCCGGGGCGTCCGGGTGCTGGGTCTGAACCCTGGCCTGCATTTGAGAGGTACTCGCAACGTCCCGGCTCTGTACGGCGACGAGATCCGCTGGACGCGCAGTCAGGCTCGCTGCTTTCGGTTTTGTTGGGTTTTAGGGTTTGTTTGTCCCCTTCGATCTAAGTTTGCTTTTGAAACATGCAAAACATTTAAACAGGGTAGGAAACTGGAGGCAGTGTCAACGGGCAGCCACGAAGAGGTCGGCGCCCCAGCCCCGCACACCGCCACCCCCGCCCGGCTCCCCTTAGCCTTCCTGAGGGTCTCTGCAGAAAAAGCAGCGAACGCACTGCAGTTCCCGTTCTCCACGTCCTCACGGGCCCGCGCCGTGGCCGCCGGCCTCCTCCGCTGCCTCTCACTCAGCAGCCTTCCCCTCCTGCCGGCCGCCGCTGGCCCTCTGCAGAGCCTCTGCGCGTGGACTCCCGGGCCCCGTCCCCTCCGGGGGGACCTCAGCCAGTCCAGCCCTGCCCGTCACACGCCCCTGTGGCGCTGAGGTGGCTCCTGGGGCCCCGGGTCTCACTGCAGAAGGAAGGAACCGCCCTCACAGGAACCGCGCAAAGCCGCTCGCAGCCTAACCCTGCCTGCGTCCCCCAGGAAAGGCGGTGGGGGCAGCAGAGCAGACCACCGCCCGTCCGGGTGGCAGCGGGAACGGCCGTCCCCCAGGCCCCAGGGCCGCGTCCCCCCGCTGCAGATCTGCGAGGCCACGGCGCCTGCAGGCGACCGGACGCGGACCCCACTCGAGCTCCCGCTGCGCGTCTCTGCAGACGCTGTCTCCTGCTTTCCGGACCTGGCTGCCGTGCCTGGAGCAGGACCGGGTGACAGGAAGACACTCGGGCTCTCGGACGTGTGTGGCCAGGCAGAGGGAGGGGTGCGGGGCTCCCAACTCGTTTCCTCTCGGGCCTCACCTCTGCGCACTTGGTAAAAGCAGCACCTTTTTACCTCGAGGACTCGAGGACTCGAGGACTCGGGGAGCCTGCGGGCGGTACTGCTTGTGGGGCCCAAGCTGCCGGAGAAGGTGGATGGGCGAGGACCTCGCTCACCTCGTGGGCCGCACTGGACCCTCCCGGGACGGCGCCGACCCCGACCACTAGGCCGCACTGCCCCGTGGAGCAGTCTGCGGTTCCTTGGCCCCGAGCCCCAGGTGTCACCGTGGCCCAGGAGTGGTCCACCAGAGCCGGGCTGACACGGTGCGGGGACCCGAGGAGCTGGGGCCGCACCCGTGCCCGTGCGCTGCATGTGCGTGCGTGTGTGGCTGTGTATTTGCACACTCGCCCCTTGCTCACGTCCCCATCTCTCTGGGTGCCCCCTCTCTCCGAAGTCTCCCACACAGCAAGCGCTGCTCTCACCGTGGTCCGCGGCCTCCCTCCCGGCCTCCCCCGGACCTGCGCCGTACGTGAGAACCCTCGGAGAGGACTCGGGCTGCAGCGCACGCCTCGGGGTAACCCGCTCCTCCACTGCTGTTTCCTCGCACCCCTCTCACTGTCTTAGAAAAGCACCCGAGGTGGTGGTCTGGGCTGGGAGAAACGTGTGGGTTCTACACGTGGAGCCTTTGCTGCCCTCCTTCGCGCCGATGAGAATACACAGCGCCCCCTAGGCCTGGGAAAGTCCCCGGCTCCCAGGTGAGGTCCTGGGAGAGGCTCCGGTGGCCTCCGACCTCTGTGCGGGCTGATTTATGAGGCGAGTCTGCCACTGATGGCTGGAAAAATCGCCAGCAGCACCGTGTGTGCGGGAGGTGGTGGCTGCTGAGACCGGAGCTCAGGAGTGGGGTGGCGGAGTCCCGTCCCCTGCATCCTGCGTGGGGCCCTGGGGCAGCGCCCTGGAGCCGCGGTCCCGCGCACGTGGGCCTGGCCGGGGCAGCTGCGGTTCCCCAGCCTGCAGCGTCCTCTGCTCCCCTCTCCCCGCGGTGTCTGGAAGCTGCCGCAGGGTTTTCCGTAGGAAGATCTCTTTCTGTCTTAGCACAAAACGGGTTTGGCCTTGCCCCTCTGTTCTCGCTCCTCATGCGGTTCTGGGGGACCTGATGGCTCTGGTCGGGAGCATGGGCCGGGGGCGTCCCTGCCTGGCTCAGGAGGGGAGTCTCACGTAGGGCGACATGAATGCGGAGGCCCCGGGTGAGGGAGACCTGTGCGCAGTGACATTTCTCTTGTCCGTCTTCCTTGTGGGAGGCAGGACACGGTTCGGACCGCAGAGCCATTTGTAGACAATGGCCTGGAAACAGGCAGCGCTTCCTGGCCGGGTGGTGCAGCCCGCGGTCTGCTGCCCGGCCCTCCCGTCCTGCCCGCGGGCGCTGAGCCCTCTGCGTCGGCGTGGGCCTCCCCGTGCTGCCTGCGCCCATCCACGCAGCTGCCCGGGGGGCCTCACCGCCTCTGGGCCCTGGAGTGCAGCGGGGCACAAGGCAAGTGTGCACCTCAGCCTCCGGGGCCGGAGGCCGGGCAGTGCAGCCGGGGCGCGTGTGAAACGCGGGTGTCCTCACCGCTGCACCCGGTGCTGCCAAGCAGGAGGCCGGGCTGCGAGGACGGGGGCGGCGAAGACACGGGGAGTCTGGAGGACGCCCCGAGAGAGCGTCAGGAAGCGGAGGCCCGCGGAGAAGGCGCTGGGAGGACGAGGACGGCCGGGCAGGCGAGGGGTTGGGGAGGCGGGGGCGGCACAGATGCGGCCAGGAGAGTGCAATCCGTGGGGCCTGGGAGCCAAGCGGAGGGGCCGGCGTGGACTCAGCCCGGGCACCGGGCAAGCTGGGCGGACGTCTCCTCCCCGCGTCCTCAGTGCGTGCTCCCCCCAGGGGTGCGCACCACATGGCCAGCGTGGTGTGGCGTGTGCACCGCGTGTACCCCCACGCGTGCCTGTCGTCACACGCTCCTCGACCGCATGACTTTAGCAGCTTCCTGCAGTTCCCAGTGCGGTTGCCTCCTATTTTAGCCCCTCTCCCACCAGGCACGGGAACCTAACAGCTAAGTAACTTCCCCGAGGCACCCGCGAGGGAGTGCAGGAGTCACCACTGCAACAGGGGCTGTGTCCACACAGGTGGACCGGCCGCAGCGGGGACAGGAAGCCCCTCAGGCCCCGGCTGGCCTCTGGGCCGGCCTCTCCCGAGCTCGGTCTGCAGCTCAGGATAAGGGCAGTGTGGCGCTTGCTTCCCCGGCTTGGTGCACGGTGAGGGGGAAACGTGTCCGGCCGGGGCAGGGGCTGCAGGGACGCATTTGCCCTGCTCCGGCTCTGCAGGCCGGCCGTGTGACCTGGGCGTGTTGTGCCCCTCGGTCCCTGCCATGACACCGGTGAGTGAGGCCACCTCTGTGTGGCCCTGGGCGTCCGAAGTCGCGGAGCCCCGACCCCTACCCGCTTCCTGAGCAGCAAGCAGCTCGGCTGCACGCAGAGCCCAGCGTTAACGGGGAGCGACGGCTGCTGTGAGGGGTCCCCCTCCCACGGCCCTGGTTCCTGAGATGAGAACACAGCAGTGCTTTGGGCCCCGTGACCTCCTGGCGCGTGAGGTGATGGCAGCGACCACGTCCTCTGCTCCCACAGGAACCTGGGGTGTCCAGGGTCCAAGGTGTCCCCAACAGGGCAGGGTCACCGTTCCTGGGGCGTCTGTCGGAAGGGACACTCGGGCGTGTTGTGGGGTGCAGCGTGGGAGGGGGGACAGTGGGAAGGAAAAGGGCCGGCGGTCAGAAAGGCTTGGAGGACCAAGAGTTGGAAAGTCAGAGCCCACGTGAGGTTTGGGGATTTTCTGATTACTACTTTATCTTCCTTACTTCTGGAACACTGTTCCGCCCACCCCTGAAGGCCAGGCCAAGTCTCCAGGTGTCCAGCGCAGGCCACACCCGTCAGGGTCAGGGCTTCTCACTGGTGGCTGAGTTGTCCCGGCCCAGCCCATCAGTGCCGGCTCCACATTCGCTTCTTGGTGCTCCTCCTACCTCCTGGGGCTGGTTTGGTTTTGGTTTTGGTTCGGTCCTTTGTGCTTCTGTTCAGGCTGCTGGAAGGTTCCACCGGCAAGATCTTCGAAGCCCGTACACACAGCCGCACCTTTCCCGTGGCCAGCCGGTGCCACGGCTTCTCGGAGAGCCAGCCAGCCTGAGCAGAGGAAACGGAGAAGGGCAAAGCTTTGATTATCCTCTGGCTTTTCTTAGATTCTTTATCCCTTCCTTGTTTCAAAGGCTTATCCTGAAATGAATGAGAAACTCAGGAAATCATTGAGATACTCAGGTGATCTGCAGAGATATTTATAGTCTTCCAAGGCTTTAATATTTAAAAACTGAGTTTACCATCCTCAGCAAAATATCGATGGCTGATTTCTACCTATTCGTTGCATGTTTAGCTTTAATGTACATTTTACAGTTGCAAAGGAGGCCGAAGCTTCTGTTAAAATCATGACTCCACCCAGCCTTCCAGACCGGGTTCTTAGATTCTGAATTACACTGCTGGTGCTGTCAGTTTACTTCTAACTAGTAAGCGAAAAGGCCGAGGCTCACGGTTTATCTATGCTTATCTCATTAATTCTTGAACATTTCCTAGATTCTGATAGGTGTCGACTGTGGAGACAGATGGATGAGTTAGGGGCCTCCTCTGAAGAAGGTGCATCTACGGGACAGGATAGCCTGCTGTTGTAGAAAACTACTAATTCCCACGGGTGCCCTGGGCACCTTCTTCATTAAACATGCTGGGAAAACTGCTATCTACAAGAGCATTTGTGTGTGTGTGTGTGCACAGATACATACATACATGCGCACACATACACACACACAGACACACACACGGATTCGCTGCACCCAAATAATTTGGTGGACTTTAAACAACCTTTTTTTAAAAAAGTTCTCAAATCCAGCTTGTAGTTTGGGAAGATATATCTATTTTTGTTTCCTATAATGCTTTATATTACAGTATTATAATCCAGGTCATGAAAAAGTTTAAACCATTTCCACAGTTTGAAATGCATTATAATCTTTATATAAATATAACCGACAAATGGATAACTATAATTTTACAACCTCCTAAATTTTCTCTTGTGAAACTAAGCATTTGTTCTCAGAAAATGTTTGGAAATAAACCAATAAACCTGCTAGAAAATGTAGAGGCTCTTAGTCTGGCACACAATCGAAGATGTTTTATTCAACCACCTTCCTCTCTGTTTGATGAATTTTAAGCATGTCGGTTTAGTGGTTTAGGTTTTCTGTGCAGTGCACTTCACTTGTGGTTAAGGACAATGAAATCCTTCTCTGCCCTCGCTCTTACGTACCCCTTATGTTTCGCTGCACTGGATAATAAAAAACCAGGTTTCTCATCTTCGGTGTCTGGGGCTGGGCCGATCTTTGTTCTGGGGGCCACAGAGCTGTCTCCCCACACTGGGTGCCCCCCAGGCGGGGACTACCACAGTGACTCCGGCACCACCCAGCGTCTAGAGGAGAAGCCCCCACAGCTGAGCACGGCTGCTCCCGAGCTCCCACGGCGCCACTGTCCATGGCACTCCCGGCCACCTCTGGTTTTCCGGGGAATAAAGCCTCTTGTGTTTCCCCATTTGCACATGCAGTTAGGGGAGGTCCAAGAAGTACAACTTTACTTCCATGTTAGGAGAAATGAAATGTTCAACGGCGCTAGAGTTGATTCACAATAACGTTGAATAAATGCTAAAAGAACTCCTACGATTCAGTGGTTCTTGAGGACCAATGCCAGTGCATGCGTGTGGGCATGTGTGTGTGTATATGTTCATGTGAAGCTGTTGGGCAGGGGGCCTTGTGTGGCCCTTGACTTGGATGCATGGCTCCTGGAAACAGGAAGCAGGAAGCCGGAACCGGAAGCAGGAAGCAGGAAGGGGAATGTGTGTGGTGAACACAGCACAGGTTCTGTCCAGAGAAGCCCAGGAGACCAAACCGTGGGCGATGATCACTGCAACTGCGTATTGCGCGTCTAGGAATTGTGAGCCGCTACTTCCGAAGGACAGTTTATAGCTCTGTCTGTTTTTGTGAACTCATTCGGCTTCTGCTTTCAAGTGCAGGGATGAAGCGGGGAGCCTCTGCTCTGAGCGCCCGGCCTTGAGACGTCGCCTCCAGGACGGGGCCGGCACAGCCGCTTGGGCGAGGGGCCGGCGCTCCCATCCCAGCGCTCCAGCCCGGTCCGGCGAGGTCGCAGACAGTATGGGTGAGAGAGGCAGGAACCCCCTGCGAGCGCCAGGTGTCCTTTGGCCCGGTGGCCTCCCTCGGTGGCTGGGTCTGCGCCCTGGGCTGGCGGATTTATGTCAGCGAAGGCGGTGTAGGAGAGGAGATTAAGCAGCCTTCAAAGGGTGCTGGAGGGGTCGCTCCTCCATCGGCCGCCTTGGCGGGCACAGAGCCATCTGTGGGGAACTGGGCCGGAGCCAGCGAAGGGAGGCAGCGGCCGCAGGATGAAGGTCACGGCGCGCGGCGCTGTGAAGATCAGAGCCGTTTCCTTGAAGGCCCCGTGTCCTTGATTCAGGCTTCAAAGTGCGCTGGCTCCCTGTGGAGCGGGGACCGTCACACCTGCCTGGCTGCGCCTGTTGACGTCCTCAAGGCCACGGCCGAGCCAGCCACGGGGCCTCCGCCTGCCTGCTCCCCTTTCCAAGGAGCGTGAGGACGCTGTGCGCCCCGCCGGACGCAGCGATGGCCCGGCTTCAAGCTTCACGCCTCACGGGTCACACGCTCGCTCCTCACACGCCAGCCTGCCCTCTCCCCAGCCCGGAGGTGACCTGGGGAGACTCGAGTGGGTCTTGGGGGTCAGCCGCTCCCTGGGCGCACAGGTGTGGGGTCCTGTCTCTTCTCTTCCTCTATCCCGTTCATTTCCAGAAAAGTCGACCCAGAGCAAAGAAGTGGAAGCCCGGCTCTGCCTTCCTGGGTCCCTCTGGCGCTCCACTCCTCTGAGACCCCAGGGTGGGGGAGGCGGAAAGGCCCCGACTGTCTCCTGGGTGAGAGGAGTAAGTCCCCCCAGCTAGGTGCTGCGTCTGCTGGCTCCCTGCCCCAGCTTTCCACAGAGCTACCCCACTGCTAGCTGGCATACCGAAAACACGGCCTTCTGATTTCACATTCCCATTTGTTGAAGACCCGCCGACCCGGGGTCTAGGTGTCTGGCCCCTAAGGCCCGCCCAGAGTGGCCGGGTAGGACCCTGGCTGATGTGTCCCTGTGTCACCTGGCGGGCAGGTGCTGGGCAGCACCTAGACACTTGGGACAGGGAGAGATTTAGGGTTTGCTGGAGGGCTCTTGTTTTGACTTTGACAGTGATAAATTTTATGTATAAAATGACCCCTCATTCTCTGACTTTTGCCCCGAAATGGTGAAAATGCGTCACACGGATGGAGTCCCACAAGTGACGTGGCAGAAGCCAGCCTCGCACCCGGAGTGAGGACTCGGCCGCTCCGTCCCAGCCTCCCGAGGTCCCCAGGGTTTCCCGCTCCTTCCCCAACAGACACCGCGCCGTTCCTAGCAGGGATTAGAGCCCTGCCTCCCGCACCCGCTCCGCCGCCTGCCTGTCACGCCCCGGCTGGGCCGTGATTCAGTGCTGAGACCCGACGGGGCGGCCCAGGTGCTGTGGCTCAGCCCCTCGCCGACTGCCAAGGGAGCGTTTAATCTGCTGGCTTGATTCAGCTAGGCGAGTCTGGCGCGGGTACCTGGAACTGTAAATCACCGCGATGCGTGATGTATGTGGTGTGGAAGGCTCTCTCGCCTCCTTAGCTGTCTCATAGCTGAGGGTGAAATGCCTCTTCGTTTGCAAATCGTAAAAGCTCTAACAGACTTGTGCCTTAACGAGTAAGAGACCTCTCGGGCTTTGCAAGTGCAGCGGCTGTGCAAGCAGGCGTGGCCGGCGCGTCTGCCCCGAGAAAAGCTGCGGTGTAAACAGAAGGTAGCGGAAATGGTGGCCTAGCTTCCGGTGTGAACACGTGACCTGGGGAAAGCGCGGGAGGCCCCCCCCACAGGGAGGAGGAGAAGACCTTGGAAGTACGACCTGAACCTGTTCCTGTGCAAAGTCACTGCCCGGTTAGTGGGTGCGTCACTGGTTCACAGATTGATCTCACACTCGGCACATTGCCTGAAAGAAACCCGGGTGCAGTGGCCCACACCTGCGATTCCAGCACTGTGGGAGGCTGAGGCAGGAGGGTGACAAGTCTGAGTCTAGCCTGGGCAATTCAGCAAATGAGCAAGACCCTTGCCCAAAATAAAAAATAAAAAGTACTGGGAGGTAGCTTAGTGGGAAGGTTCTGGGTTTGATTCCCAGTGCCAGAAAATAAAAAGAAAAAACCAAACCTCAGCTCCCTTGAGCAAGCGTCCCGTGAGGGGTCCATCGCCCTGCAGAGGCTGGAATCCGAAACCGGTCCGCATCTCAGAACACTGACTCCGGCGGGAGCCCGAGGGCCAGGCATCCTCCGGCTGTGTGGGAGGAGGTGAGTCCGTGCAGGCCACAGCAGCATCCGGACCATCAGCGTGAAACAGAATCGCAGGCGGGCTTAGCTAGCGGGTGCCAACTGCAGAGAAGTCATGCAAGCCAAGTCTTGGCTGTCGATGAGAAAGGACAGGTTTGGGACGCTCCCGTAACGCACACCACGTCGTGAGGTTTCTTGTCGTGGCTGATAAGGGACTGTGTTTACACTTTATGCACTTCTGTGCGGAATGGTCCCTAAAACAACGCCAGGACCTCTCGCCGACAGCGCTTGGGCCTCAGTTCTTTTACGATGTTGTTTCTCGTCTGAAAAATGCAACAAGTATCGCTATCTATGATTAAAATACCCCTCTGCGCCCAGGGTTATAGTTTCTCGCCACATAATTGATGCGATTACATAAACACTGTGTGGTGCTGCAGATCTGGAAAGAGCATTTCGGATCTGAGCGGAGACCTTATCTCTGGAACACTTTCAGAGAACGCGTCGGACACGCAGGGCTGTTGGGTTCCGAGCGCTTCCACCAATCTCGCGTTTCCCTACTATCTGAGTGCGTGCTCAGGCGTAAACCCAGCCAGACTGGGAAGATTAGTGCTCAGCCGAAAGAGAGCAAAAAGGTTTTAATTTTCCTCCATCTCAGTACACAACCTGGCTGGAGTTCCACCTTCAAAATCCTCTGATGATTCAGCTCCTCAGAGATGTTAAACCTTAAACACCCAGCAGAGCAGCTGTGAGACCCTCGTCTCTCCTCTCCTCTCTCCTCTCCTCTCTCCTCCCCCCTCTCCTCTCTCCTCCCCTCCCCTCTCCTCTCCTCCCCTCTCCTCTCCTCTCTTCTCTTCTTCAGAACAAGGTATTAAGAATGGCGGCAGTGGGAGGGGGCAAGGCAATTGAAAATGCTGGCACATGCTACCTACATGCACCAACTCCCTGCTATGTGTGGCAAACACACAGTAATAAAAAAATAGTGTCGGTTTCACATTGGAGTTTAGCGGGTGGCCTGGGGTCCAATCCCAGCTCTGCCGGTCACTGGACTCTGGGGCATCCTGTCATCTCTGTAAGCGGGAGCGGGTGCTGGGCCTGGCTGTGGCGACCCTGGGAGGGATGGAGTGAGGTAAGGCGTGAGTGCTGAGTGCAGTTCTGCGCTGTGATGCTGAATATTTAGAGTTTGCTTTCCGCACAGGGCAGAACCTTTGCAAAGAAAGTCAGCGAATCAGTCAGTGTTTTACTAGAGAGACAGACATAACAAGATACACAAATGTGTAAGAATTTACAAGATTGGCTTACAGTGGTCAGCCAGAGTCGGATGAGGCAGCGTGCAGAGGGCGTCTGCACCCTGGAGCCTGAAGGGTTCAGCCCCGGGTCTGGAGCGCACTGCGGTGTCTGGGCGACTCCATGTCAGGAGGTCAGTGGGTCTGCGCTGAAAGGCGAAAGAGCCCACCCCGGAAGGCTGGGGTGTAGGCTGGAAGGCTGACCAATCCATGCCAGAAGCTGAAGAGTTTGTGCTGGAAGCCAGGGGATAGGCAGAAGTGGATCCATCCTTCCTCACTTCCGCTTTGTAAAGTCCAGGCACCAGCCGCCCTAGGGTGGGTCTTCTACACCCTAAGGTGTGGAGTAGCTAAGCTGATTAATTAAGCTTCTCCTAACTAAGCCTCAAGTTGACACAATCACTCAACCACCACAAAGATGAAAATTGAAAAGCTAGATGTGCCTAACAGATCAGAATTTTTTTTATTCTCACAATGGAAGTCTTTTGTGAAATAGAATCACAAGCCGAGAGAAACCACAGATTTATGCCCTAGAGATTCATTCCACAACTAACGCACACAAGGAACAAGACAGTAAATAACCAATTTTTAACCAGAATAGATTTGGTTCTGGGAATCAAAGAATGATGTTCTGAAAGCGAGCCCTAGCAAAGCACTCCCTACTGGCGGCTCCACGGAACAGCGACGGCGCCGGACCTGCCCACCTCTCGAGCGCAGCGGGGACAGGGCGCTGCGCACAGGGGCTCCGGACCTGCAGAGCGAGCGAACGCCTGGCTCTCGGGAGCAAGAGCCTCTGGTCTGCAGAAGCCTGGAGCTGGACGGGCCGCCTGCTCGTGCTGGAACAGGTAAGGAGCCCAAAGGAGAACGGCTGAACACTACCTGTGTGGCAGCTATCAATGGAAAGCGCTTGGGCACTTTCAGACTCGGCATTGCCCCTGTAGTGTTACGGAATTAGAAACACCACTCTCTCGGGAATGCTGTGGAGGAAAGGGTAGAAGGAGTTGGCCTATGTTCAGATATTATTATTATTATTATTGTCTTTTTGAGACAGGGTCTCACTATGTAGTTCAGGCTGACCTCAAGCTCACTTTGTGGCCCAGGCTGGTCTTGAGCTCACAGTGATCCTCCTGCCTCAGCCTCCCAAGTGCTGGGATTACAGGTGTGTGCCACCATGCCCGGCTTACTGTGTTCAGATAATTTTGGGACACTCTGATGGGTGAGATACAGGTGTGATGGCAGGTTTGCAGGAAGGAGACAGAGCTGTGTGCAGGGTTTCTGAACAGACTCGGAGGGATGCCCCTTTGAGGTGCACATCCTTTAAGTGGTGCTGGTCTGTGGGGTGCAGGCAAGGAGGCTGACTGGTTGGCTTCAGCCAGGGCTCGTCGGGCGCCTCGTCCATTCCCACATCGGGACAGCGGCTGTGCAAAGGCTCCGACGGGTTAGTGCCGGGAGCCTTGCACAAGCAGTGGTGCGCGGAGGTGAGACGGGCATTAGTCACGGGCACAAGCCACAGTGTGTGCGCAGACTTGGTGAGTGTTGTTAGACGGGTTTGGATCCCAGCAATGAAGGTCCTCCCGGAGCTCCTCGAAAGAGCGCCTCAGTGATGAGTCTTAAGGACGGCTGTGTCTGCAGTGCGGCTCTGCCAGCTTTGTCTGCTGTGTCTGTATCTCACTGTCACTGGTGATATCCAGCTTTCCCGGACGGGCACTGCGGCCGCGTCCTCAGGCTCTGCGGCTGTGTTTCCCGTCTCGCTGTGTGCATCGTTGCTCCCAGGAAGTCTGCAGACGATCTCATCGCTGCACTTCTCACAGGACCTTTCCTTGCCACCAGGTGCTTCCGATGTCCTCGTTTCTCTGCAACAGGTGCAAGGGGCGACTTACTTTGTGTCTGTGGATTTCAGCCTTTGCGTCCGTTCAGGAACCGTTCCAGTTAGGAGTGTTTCACATTGGGCCCCTGCTCTCTGTTGTCGCTGTGCAAACTCCAAGTAAATGCATATTAGAAAACTTGCCATTCTATCTTCCGCATCTTTAACCCTTTTGAGTTCGTTTGCGTATTTTCCACTTCCTATTTTTCCCACTACATTCCAGGTGTTTTCTTCATGTATTTCTTTAATTCACAAATCCTCTCTTCAGATATTGAACATATTCATTGAATTACTATCATGACTTAATTTTCATTTCAACCCTTCCTTCTTTCCTCCTCTTCTTCCTCACTCCCTCTCTTGCTCCATCCCTCCCTCCCTCCCTTCTTTCCTTCTTTCCTTCTTCTGCATTCACCTGACCACCTCAAGGGTCTTCATTCTGGCTTCTCTTTAGGAGTCCACTTCTTATTTCATAAAGATTTTGTGATTCTCTATTAGAAAGGCAACAAGGTGTAATGATAAATAGCCAGAATTATAGTGTTTCCATGTAAGAGATATTGGTGGAGAACAAATTACCTGATTTGTCTGTGCCTCATTTTTTTTATTTATAAGATGAGATAACAATAGTATTCACTTCATAGGGTTCTTATGAGAATTAAATGTGTCAAAATTGGAGAAATCTTTATAATGGTACCTAGCATAAATTGCTCTATATATTTTTGTAAATAAAAAAATTCTGCACCTGAAAATTGCAGTGTCCAAACTGTTTGGGGCACAAGCTGGATGTTCATCACCACCATGGCTTGCTGACCTGTGATCTGGACTCAAGCTCGGCGAATGAGGAGCCAGGGAATGGATGCACCTGCGACCCCACCCCTTACAGAGTGTAGAATCTCCAAATCTTAGCTTCCTGCCTTCTTGATGTCCAGGGATTTGTGCTGGGCTGAGGTGCCACTGGATTCCAGTAGGGTCCCACTTTCTTCTTTCATTGGCACTGTGGGCTCTCAGCTCCTGTTCCAGCTTACCCTTTGGGAGAAGAGCCATCCTTAAGGAATTTGCTTACTACTGACAAGTGCAGCCACACATTTTAAGGATGTGCCTGTTCCTGGGCTTTAGAAAGGCCTTCGATGACCTCCCTGTCCACGTTGCCTGCCATGTCAATGAGGATGGGTGGCAACAAGCAGCCCCAAGCTCAGGAGCTTTTCCTACTGACTCGAGCGCCTGTCAGGAAAGGACGTGGCCAGTCACACGCTGGCTCTCAGAGACTCTGAGCTCCAAGCAGCACACGTTGCGGCAGCTCACTTGAGGTTAACCAGAGCACGTCCTGGGCCACACCTAGCTCCAAGGGGTTTGGGTAACACGCTCAGAAAGGGGAGACCTGGGAAGACCAGTGAATGCCACTGACGACTACTCCATCCGTCTGTAGACACCTTTATACTAGGCGTGACTGGTAACAGTACATTTTTAAAGTTTTATTTGGAAATCTCAAACATTTGAAATATAAGTGAATAATACAGTAAATAACCACAACGATAATTTTAAATACCTGTATAACAGTCCAGATCAGGGGAGATTCAAGTAATTTTTTTTCTTTTTTCCTCCTTTTTTATTACTATATGTGTGCAATAAAAAAAGAAAGACAGATCCTGGTGTGGTGGTGCACACCTTTAATCCCAGCACTCGAGAGGCTGAGGTAGGAGGAGCGTTGTGAGTTTGAGGCTGGCTTGGGCTACAACGTGAGCAAGGCCAGCCTGAACTACAGAGTGCGAACCTGCCTCAAAAAACTAGGGTTGGGAGTTTGGCTCAGTGGCCTAAGCACCTGTCTGGCAGGCGAGAGGTTGTGAGTTTGATCCCTGATGCCAAAAAAAAAAAAAAAAGAAAGAAAGAAAGAATATTGCCATGGAGGAGAATATTGCATCTCAATTCTTTTTACTTCCCCTTCCTCTCTTCTCTCTCCTGTTTCCCATTTTATCATTAAGTATTTCAAACATAGTAAATTTAAAACACTTGAGAGCTCTTTAAATTATAAAAGTAATGCGGTTTATCATTTAAAAAGTTTAAATTTAGGAAGAAAGTAAGGAATGCCTAGCACTGTAATGATGTGTATTCCCAAAGGGAAGGAAATCTAGCGGGTGTGCAAGTGTAGAGTGTGTGTGGGAAAGCCAGCGGTTCTGTTTCGCTGGGACATTGGTACCAAGGGCAAACGAGAGCAGGGAGTTAAGTGGCAACCACATGGGGGACTCAAATGGCAGGGTGGGACTTCCTGCTGTAACACTTTCCCAGAGAAATAACCAATTCAATCCAGTTTTTTTTTTGTTTTTTGTTTTTTTTTTTTTGCGGCACCGGGGATTGAACTCACAACCTCGCGCCTGCCAGGGCAGGCACTTAAGCCACTGAGCCAAACTCCCAGCCCTGGTTTTTTGAGGCAGGGTCGCACTATGTAGCTCAGGCCGGTCTTACACTCGCGTTGTAGCCCAAGCCGGCCTCGAACTCACAACGCTCCGCCTACCTCAGCCTCCCGAGTCAATCCAGTTTTAATAAGCATCTGCCATATCCCAGGCACTGCATTAGACTTAGGGATACAAAAATGAATACAACACAGTGTATGTCTTCAGGGAGCTGACTACCAGTGGCCAGGCAGAAAACGCACCCAGCAAGAAGGGTCCAGACTACAGAAGGAGACGGCAGACTCCATAGTGAGGGACCCAAGATGGCGGCTAAGGTAAGGGACCAGGTCCGTGCTGAACAGGGCCCAAACCAGAGGACTGGTGATGGAGATGGGAAGGAAGGAATGACGGAGAGGACTGTGGCAGGAAAATCTGTCCAATGTTTAAGTTATGCAGACATGGGAGGACAAGGAAAAGGGAAGACTCAGAACACAGTTGAATAGAAAATGATTTCATTCATAGAAAGAGAAGTATCAGGAAGAGCACTTGGCCGGGGGGAGAGGGTTTTGAGGTTTCACGACCATGTGTGGAGGGAGCACCCAGCCCAAATATGCAAACAGTGTGCAGGGGAGGGCAGCTAGAACACAGCCTTGGCCCTGTGGGAACGGTTTTGACCATCGCAGATGATGTTGCCCAAGCAGAGGTGCTGCAGAGTCAGAGGCTGTTTAAACTCACAAGATAGGGATGTGAAAATGAGAGTTGCTCTCCTAAAAAAAGGGGGGGGGGCACAAAACTGCTGGTTCAAGTCTTGTCTGTCACAGTGAAGGATACTCACCCTTCAGAGGCCTGTGAGCCTCCAGCGAGTCTACAATGTACACTGTACAGTTCCATGGTGTAATACTGATATTATCTTATTTTTTTAAGGGTTTTACACTGGCAGGGTTGTTGGGGGTAGATGTAGAGGAGGAGAGCTGGGGCAGCTGCCTCAGGGAAGTGAGGAGTTTAGGAGATGCTCCCACAGAAAAGAGTGTGGAACCTTCTAGAAGTTTCTTTTCTGCTCCTTGTTAGAGCCTGGATGGTCAGTGTCCAGCAGGAAAGGCTCTATGCTCCAGGTGAGGCCTGGCCCCAACTTGGTGAAGATACTTCCCTGAGGTCCTGCTCAGCCTAGAATGGAGGCACTTTAGCTCTGTTTTAATTACCTTTCCATCGCTGAGACACAATACCCAACTCCCACAGCTTAAACGAGGGGAGGTTTGTTTGGGCTCAGTAGATTCAATCCTCGTTTGGTCAGACTCCAGGCAAAAAGAATATGGTGCAAGGGTCTGGTGGAGGACAGCTGCTCACCTCAAGGCAGACAGGAAGCAAAGAGAGGAGAGCGGAAGCAGGGAGATAAGCACTTCCGGGTTGCGCCCCCAGTGACCTGCCTCACCCCAGCAGAACCCACTTCCTAAGAGCACATTTGGCTATATCGCCCCATGCCTTGGTTACTTTTCTCTTGTTGCTGAGACAAAATACTTGACGCCCAAAATGAAGGAAAAAAAGGTTTATTTAGCTCACAGGTTTTGGAGGTTTCAGTCCACACTCAGCTGGCTCCAAGGCAGGGTGGCGTGGCCGAGGGGCAGCTGTTCATGGCAGCAGCAAGTGACAAGAGCGAACAGGGCAGAGAGGGGCAGAAGCGGGCCTCCTCCCCTGCATTATATAGCATGCCGGCTCCGCCCCTGGGCGGGTGCAGCACTCACACACCAATCCCAGCGCTAGACAACGAACCAATCACAAACACTAGACTCAGCTGCCTTTGAAAGGCCTGACCCCCATGACTGCATGAGGCTTTGGGGTACATTTAAACACAACCTGTAACACCCCAAAAGCCAATCACCTTTCAAAACCCCACCTCGGAGCGCAGGGGCTCCGGGGTAACACCCAGATCTCACGTGTAACAACCTCCTTTTGTCCGTCGCTGCCCATCTGCTCCCGAGAGGCCGGCGCGGCTGAGTGTGCTGCAGGGGTGAGCGTGAGGGTGAGGCCCGGACTGCAGGCGGCGGGAGAGGAGCACTGACGGCCTGACCTGGGGTCTCTGGGCTCCTCTCTCCACCCCTGCCGCCTCCCTTGGAGAAACAGACCCCTGAGAGTCAGCGAGCTGGGCGTGGTGGGGTTCGAGCCTCTCCACTGCCTCTGCCTGTGAAGCCCTCTGCCCCCTTCCCGGGGAGCTCCTACCCTCCCTGGGCCCCAGTCTGTGGGCGCACTGCGTATGTAACACTTGTGCAGAACGCAGTTGTCCTCACAGCGAGTGTGCGAGTTCTTTATACGTCTGTGTCCCATCCAGAAGCCGGGGCAGGAACGTGTTTGTGCACCCTGTCGCCCAGCTCTGTGCAGAGGACAGAAACCAGGGTGCGAGATACGTTACTCACGTCTGGATCGCGCTCACCCCTCCTCCTGTCTCCCCAGGGCAGGCTCCTCCCGAGGGTCACGGGACCGAGGAGTCACACAGCACTGTGACCCCAGAAGTTCCCAGGAGACAGGGACAGGGATGCAGGAAGCTCAGCTGGGTCCCGGGAAGCTTGAGGACGGGCGTGTGCGAGGCGGGAATAGAAGCGAAGCCAGGTACGCGCTGTGTCGCGGGAGGCCGAGGCTTAACCCCGACGCCCTCGGAGGCCGAGCCGGACGCCCCGGACCTGACCCGGGAACGGGACTCCGCCGTGACTCCTGAGCTCCACGGTGTAGGAGGACGCCCGGGCTGGGAGTGGTCACTGACAGCACAGCAGGGTCCCCGACGTCCAGGAGTCGGCCGGGCCTGCCACAGCGGCCAGCGCGCGGTGACTGGCAGCGTCCCAGGCTGGACGTCATGGACACCCATGGCAGCTGGCACAGCCAGGGCCTCCTCTGCTGAGAGGCGCGCGGTCTGCAGGGCCACAGGCCGAGCCTGGACAGCGGTGGCCCCGAGTGCGGGAGCCGCGCCTGACTCCGGAGGCCCGAGCTCTGGGGGCGCTCCCAGGGGCCCTCCCGGCTGACGTCCGCCTTACCAGGGCCTCTGAGCCGCGCTTTTCTGGGCGAGTGTCACACTACACCGTCAAGAAGCTTGGCGATTTCCCCGCGGTCGTCTTCTGTCAATTCCTGGAAAACGCGGAAGTGAGGGTGGTTCTGATCCGACCCCAGCCCTCTGCCTGTGGCCCAAGAGGGGTGCAGCCGCCCTCCCTGCGGCCTGCTCCCCCAGCAAGGCCTCTTCCTCCAGAACAAACGTCCCCGTCTCAGCCGGGATTAGATTTACAACGGAACCCACTTAACATTGAAAGTCCTAAATTCATCCTCAGCACAACTTGTAGAGCAGCTGCAAAAGAGACGGATGTCACTCCTGGGATCAGAGGCCGCGGAGGTTCTGGGGGAAAAGTTCAGCAGTGAGCCTCGGTCAGCCCCGGGGGTGAGGGAGCACAGCCGCGCTATCCCCGAGGAGCCTGGCAGGACCGGGCGCCACGGGGGCAGCACCCCGCCAGCAGGGCTAGAAATGGGGGACAGAGGCCTGGCTGTCCTGAGCGCCCTCCAAGAACCGGGCTTCTCACCCAGAGCTGGGCTCTCAGGGAGGCCGGGAATCAGGTGGGGGCCTCTGGGCAGGTGCTAGAGGTTTACTCGGAAATGTGTGGTTCCTGCGCTTTCTTCCCACGGGAAAAGAGACCCCCGCCTACCTGCGGAGTAACCCCCAAACCCTACAGACACCTCCCGCCCAACCCAGGTGTGGGCCAGGCTGCGTCAGCTGTTTCGGGCGAGCCTTTGTCTACAGGCGGGTCATTTTATAGATCCATTAAATCTACATTTTCTCCTGGGCTCCTTTCCCCAGTGCCCCCAACCCTACTCTCGCCACACACTCTAAAAACCCCTTAAGCCCCAGAAATAAATCTCTATAAACCGCCTAGCATTCAATCAGGCTTTTACTCTATCTCTTTGCAATTAGAATAAATTTACTGCACAGAGAGATGAGGGGAAACGGACAAGGTACCTCTTGGATAAATATACGGCAGGGAGAAAAGTCAGGCTCTGTGAAAATTATCTCTGTGAATTCAACAAGAACCAGGGTCACGGGAACCGCGCATACCAGGCCCGCTAATTAATGGGCCTGCAGCTGGCGGTACCACTTGGCCGCCTCGCTCCAGCTGCCGGCTCCATATTTCTCCGCTCGCAGGACCATTCTTGGACCAAATCCCATCTCTTTTTTTCCTCCAAGTACAAAAAGTACATAAGTCCATCCTGGAAGGCTGCCAGCCTTTCAGGGAAGGAGGGAAGTGTCGTTTCTTCACTATTTTTATCTCCTCTCTCAAGGAGAGGCCTGGGGGCAGGGTCCTGTGTGATCGCCTTGGGGCTGTGGTCTCTGAGGGCCGGGGTCAGGGGAGGGACACTTGTCATTTCCCTGCAACTCAGCGGACCCCAGGAGATACCCCGGCTTCTGCGGCCGGGCTGGAGGCTAGGGCTGAGCTGGAAGAGCAGAGGTGGCCACAGAGGGGCCGAGATGGCCAGGGAAGCTTCAGATGAGATCTCCAGTGGTGTGAACCACTGGGCCAGGTCCCAGGAGCCACTGCCGATGACAACGTCACCCCACCACTGGGGGCCAGGAAAGTTTTCAGGGAAAGATCGGGGTTCGAGTCCCGATCAAATGCCGAGTAGCTGTGACCCTTGGTGATCCCATCTCCACCCACTCTCAGCTGTGGAAAGGGCCCATCCGAGCTCCTCCATGGCTGTGTGTGTGGCCTTGGGCACAGTGCTGGGCACACTGCTGGCCTCTGACCATCGCAGTGCTGACCGGGCTGTGGGCTATGCCGAGCTTTCCAGGGCAGCGGAAGGGGCGGGAGAGGGTTGGCCTCCCTGGGCCGACGGAGGCACAAGGACTGCTCGGGGCAGTGAACGCCGGCCCCTCGCTGTGCCGCCCGGCCTTGTTTTTCTCTCGTCTGGACTCTCCCCCAGGAGCAGGACTGGGCGTTCTTCCACGCGGTGACAGACACGTGCGCCTCGCCCAGAAACAACGGGGAAGGCCTGACTCAGCTGCTTTCGGGGATTCCCCAGGTGGCCGTTATCCTCCGGCTCCAGGCCCCAAGCCCGGGGACAGCTGCCCTGCCCCGGACAGGAGGACCCTGTCCTCCGGCTCTCTGCAAAGCGGGTGCAGCAGCGTGGAGCCCTTGCAGGAGCGGGTAGTGCTCTCGCGGCGACTTTCAAGCTGTAAAGTGATAGCCGGGCCTTTTAAAAGCCCAGGGCACTTTCTGAAGTGAAGGGATAAGGGCCGAAAGGAAGCTTTGGGGATTAGACCTGTCTTCCTCTTTGAAGCCTTCAAGCAACTTTCATCTGCTTTTTGAGTGCTACTCCATCGGCTGGGCTCGCCGGCCTCCTCTGGGGGACGGGAATCCTGGCGGCTCTTGCGGCCCTGTTCTGAGAGCAAGAGTGGGGACCGGAGAACACCGCTCAGGACGCAGGCCTGGCTTCCGAAGCCTTGGAAGGCGTCTCGAGGCTTCTGCGCGGAGCGTGAGAGAACCCAAGCAGCAGCCGGCCGCGACGCAGCGCCCGCCGCTGCCCGACCCGGCTGGGGTCCTCCTGCGGGTGCGCGGTGCCGCGCGCTGTGCCCGCATCTTCGCACAGGCGCCCGAGTAACAGCGCTGCCCCGGGACACAGGTGGCATTGTGCTCACTGGAGGGACACGGAAAGGGGCTCAGGGAGTTTTCAAAGTTTGCTAAAAATTTTATGCAGCAAGAACTCACACCCGGGACTCCAAGTGTCAGTCCCAATACCACGCCTACAGCACCCGGTCAGTTTTCACTGCGGGGCAACCTAGGCGCGTGGACCGAGCTCCGGCCCTCGGCTTCCCAGCCTGTGAGACCCGAATGCTCTCGCTGTTCCTTTCTGCAGTGAGTCTCTCCCGCCTGTGACCAGCACCTCCGGGAGTGACATAGGATGCGCCGCTCGAGGCCGGGCAGAGCCGGGGCACAGAGCCAAGGCTGCGCAACCTCGTGTGTACTAAGGAGGCTGCGGGACGATTCGTAACGGGGCACGGCCCCCGCCCCAGAGGCTGCGGGGCCTGGGTGGGGGACGAAGGGGGACGGGGAGCGCACTTGTCCACCTCGGGCCTTGCTTCAGATGGGGAATAGCGGCACAAAACAGAGGACCCAGGAGCCGGACAGTCTGGACCTGTAGCCCCGAGATGTCTAGGCACACGGTTCTCCTGTCTGTGTGTACACTCACTCACCCATTCATTTCTAAATGGTTACCTGTCATTGTGACAGCTTAAAATCAGGCTGACCTGCACTCGATGGCTCCTCCAAGACGCGCTGTTACTCTCCCCCGAGACCTTCCCCACGCAGACGCAGCACACGGACACACGCGGGTGCACACATCACGCGGACGGATGGAAGTATGTTCGAGTGAGATCACATGACACACGTCGCTCTGCCCCTCTTTTCATTTCTCTCTTGGCCAAGCAGTGCATTCGAGGCGCGCGCTCTTTCAGGCCGCCCAGGGTCCCAGCGCCTGCGTGCTCCGCAGATGGCCTCCCCCGCTCCCCACGAGTGCGGACGCAGCACAGCTCTGTGTGATTTGGCTGTTAAACCGGGCCTCTGACGGAGCAGATTAAACTGGGGCCATGGCACCTGCCGCGCCTGGCACCTGAGCCGGGGCAGGGGCGACGGGAGCAGACTCTCCTTGGTCCTGCCCCCGCCAGGCCACCTTCTGCTGGCAGCAAGGGAAGGACTCGGGGACAAAACGAGCTGAGAAGACAAACATGGTGGGATGTGTGGGAGGCCGGCCCCCCGAGCCTGCGGCGCCCGGAGGGGAACCGAGAGAGGATCCCCAGCCTGCAGGGACGGGGGCGTGTGGGGAGCTCGGTGGTGGGGAGGGAGGTGAGGGGCAGGAGGGGACAGTCCAGGAGCCAGGACGGCGGGGCGGGGCGGGGCGGTCCCTGGAGGGCCCGAGAGCCCGGCTGTGCCTGCCCGGGCTTCCATGGGGCCAGCGGGACAGCCCCGAGCGTGGAAAAATCATGATTCGCAACTTCAAAAATAAGTGAAAAATTAAGAACCCCTAAGCTTAAGTTTAAAAGCAGTAAGTTCGAAAAGCATCTCACCGGAAGCCCCTGCTTTTGACTAGCCCTATTTCTCTAGTTACTGTTCAGTGTTTGAATTCATTGCCAGTTAAAAAAATGTAGTAATATAAACTTGTAACTGGCTGTTGAATTAAAAGATTTTTGAAAATTTTATCTCATTTTTCTTGAGCCTAGAACCAAGCGTTGCGAGTCTCGTTGCTGGCTGGGTCAGCATCTGTTTCTGGCTCCTGCCCGGTGCTCAGAGTAAAGAAAAAACCAAGAGGCCAGGGTGTCCTCGGCCATTGCCGGAGGGTTCAGGACACAGCGCAGGATCCCCGTGACCGTCCTGTCCGCGGGCAGCGCTGTCCGGTCCACCCCGGGCTCCGAGGAGCCGCCTGGGCGTGAGCAGTCACACGGGGGTTTCATCGAGAGGACGATGAGCAGCGCATAAGGACGGGGCGGGGAGCCAGCGTGGCGGGGCTCACTCCGTCAGGCTTGGGACAGGGCACAGAAGAGAACTGGCCGCGTCCCCACCACAGCACCCTGGAGCAGAGGCGGAGTAAACCCCGGGTCCAACATTCAGCGACGGGCAGAGGCCTGCGGGGACTCGGCAGGACCATGCCCTGCTCATCCCGCGTCGGCCACGCGGTTTGAGCCTCTCCAAGGCCAGGGCCCCACGCACCAAGCCAGCGCCTCATTTCCTGAATCGGCCGAAGCCTCGCATGTGACAAGGCGTGGTCCCAAGTGGCTGTGACCGGAGGGGGCTGTGGACAGAGTCGTCCTCTGGAGGGGACTCACTGCTGTGGCACAGACAGCAGCCATTATCCCGCAGACCTTTTAGGGTTCATCTCAGGGATCTCTGCTTCACAACAGCGCTCAGACACTGAGCCTCAGTCTCCCCACTGTGAAATAAAGAGCTCAGCTGTGCCCTTGACTAACGCACAGGCCAGGGCTGTTGATAACCTGCAGATCTTTACAGAGATCTTTACAGGCATCCTGGGGACCCGGGACCACGGCTGTGGGACACCAGGCCTGGGGGTCAGGGCTTTTGTTTGTTTTCACTTGGTTTTGCCCCCGAGTCGGGCCTTCAGGGTTCTGGTAAAAGCCCCTCCTCCCTCACCCTGTCCATCCCGAAGGCCTGGGGAGCCTGGGATCTTGCCATGACTCAGAGCTGTAGACCCGGGAACACGGCCCTGGGCCAGGACCAGTGCTCGAGCCCCAGGTGCCTGGCACGGCCCACTCGGGGCAGGAATAGTGCTCACAGGGCCGCTGGCTGCTCTGCTTTTCAGCCCTGCCTGAGCTCCTGGTGGAGGTGGTTGTGCTCGACAACCTGCGGTCTCAGGCCCTTAAGCTGCTACAAGGAAACCCCACAGACTCGTGGGGCTGTGAAGGGCGAGTCTGAGCACAGGTGCGGCGTGCTCGGGTTCACTCCGGGCTGCCCTGTGCTGGGGTGTCGCCGTGTCTCTCGGGGGTCCTCCAGGGAGAGCTGTCTGGGGCCCCTCCCAAGAGTGCCGATCGCCCCATGAGAGGTCCACCCTCAAAGCACCTAGACACCACCGCACGGGGCGTGAGGGTCCCAGCATATGAATTTTAGGGGGACGCAACCTTCAGTCTGTAATGATGACCAGCTTACAGGTGAAGAGCCGCCGTCCACGCCAGGGCTCTCGGGACATGGCCAGCAGTCCCCAGCGGGCAGGCAGCACCTCGGAACCTTCGGGGCCGGAAGGATGCGGTCTTCAGGGTGAGCTGCTGCTGGCTCTGGCGCTGGCTGTCAAATCTGATGGCTGTGCTTCCGGGAGCGGAGGAGCGTGGCCAGCGGGCCCTGGGGCGGGGGCAGCTTCCACACGCGGAAGGTCACAGCCAGGGGACTCCGACTCCAGTCCTCACCAGGGACAGGTTCTGGGTGACCACGTCAGGCTTCCTCTCGGGAACCAAGCCGGCTCGCACGCGACAGCTGCCCTTCCTCCCGCCTCTCGCACTCCTGGGTTACCCTCAGGACCCGAGGCTGCTCGCTGCAAGCCTGGGGCTGAGAGGAGCAGCCCGTGTTTCTGGGTGGCTCCAGGGCTGCAGGCAGATCTGTGGAGCCAGCCTTGCAACGATGTCCGAGGCAGGAGGGTTACTCGCCCCTTTTGCAGACGGGGAAACCGAGGCCAAGTCAGGTGGCGAACAAGGGAGGCAGGCCGGGGTCTGTGGTCTTGGAGGACTCGGCCACACAGTGGGTTCTGCTGAGTCCTGGCCCCGCACTTTGGCCCCTGACCTTGGACTGGACCCCAGAACTCTTACCCTCCTTCATTCACGACAGGGACAAAAGCAGGCCTGACAGGACCGTCCCGGATGAGGTGGCGACAGGACCGTCCCGGATGAGGTGGCGACCGCAGCAGGGAGCGGTGATGCGCGGGCGCAGCGGCCCGGCTGTCTCATCACAGTGCTGGCGCCTGCCTGGAGCCGGGCCGTCCTAACACAGCTTGGGTCTTTCACACGCCCTCCCTCTGCTCCGCCACCTCCCCGTCCCTTTCCCTCCTGCGAGGGTCTCCCTGCCGCTTTCCTGCCGCCTGGCCCAGCTTGAGGGCTCAGGAGGGTGCTTCTGCACCAGGGAGACACCGGTGGTGGCAGGCACAGTCCCTGCGGCTCCGGAAGAGGCTGGAAGGGTGCGTGCGGTGGCTGAGCCCCTGGACAGCAGAGAGTGGCGAGCAGGGACACTCGGCCAAGCGTCCGGCCATGCGGGAGAGCTCGCGAAGTGCTGCCTGGGAGCAATCACTTAGTGCTTGTTTCAGAGGTGGACACGGGTGTGCAAAGAAGCCACACACTCCTTGCTGCTGGGTAGACTGACCACAGGGGAGCCTCCCCCACACCCCACAGTCTCTCCTTTATCCTCGAGGACCCGCGTGGACGTGGACCTCTCCAGCCGGGCAGCGGCCCCGGATGAAGCATCTGCAGCCTGTGGGTGGCTCTCAGGCCCACACGCCAGCCCTGCATGAACAGGACAACCACGGGTCACTGCGAGGCTGCGGGGAGTCCTCCAGACGGAACGCAGGTCCTGCAGGAAGAGACAGAGACGATGTCCTGAAGGATAAGAGCTGAGCATATGAATCCATGGACGGCCACCGTGCCACAGAGCGAGCGCTGGCTGACCCTGGGGTGACCACGAGCCTGGGTGGGGACCACACTGAGAGAGGCGGGCACAGCATCACTCACTCGTCACTTGGGTCCCCTTCCATTAGGTGGCCGGGCTGGGCACGGAGGCGGGAAGCAGGGTGGGGGCTGGCGGCACCGGGGTGGAGAGTGAGGGGACACTGGTGCTGTAATGGGCGACGGGGCTCCGGGGTGGAGGACTCGGAACTGCACGTGGCCACGGCTGCACAGTGTGGCGGGAGGAAGCCCCCGGCGCTGTGGCCGTGCGCCTCAGAGTGGGGATGAGCGCCCCCGGGCGATCTTGTCGTTTGTGGCCAGGAGGAAGTGCCTTAGGTTACGTGAATTTATGTGCCGGGAAGGCCCAGCCCCAGAGGCCGGGCTGGCGTGGCTCAGGCGACAAACACGCACACACTTATGCTGCCGCTCGGCGGTGCCATCCTGGGCCCTTATCCCGGAGCAATGAAGACTTACTTCCACGCCAGTGCCCACACAGAAAGGTTGGAACAGCTCCATTTGTAAAAGCCCAAACACAGCCACAACCAAAATATCCTCCCGTACGTAAACGGACGAGTCGCAGGAGCACAGCGTGGAATGGCGACCTGCGGACTGGCAGCCAGCTGTGAGGATGGCTGGGTGTCGTGCCGAGTGGGGCCAAGTCCATCTGACAAAGTCGCAGGAGACAGAGGAGGAGCCCTCCGGAGGGGCGGGAGGGGCAGGGGAGGCGTGAGAGGCCGCGAGTCTCCGTGGAGGGGTCAGGGTCCGCGTGACCAGGCGTGACGGACAGGCTCCCTGCCGCGGTTTGCACCAGAGCCTCGGCCTCGGGGTCCTGGCCACAGGCCACCATGCGGCTTTTCACCACGACACACAGGGCGACTGCTGTGGTCTCAGTTCGTGTCCAGTCATTAAGAGGAGACGAGGTCGCGCGTCTTTTCAGCCTCTTCGCGCTGTCGGATGCACCGCCCTTCACGTCTTGTCTGAGTTTAATTTGATTGTCCTCACTGTTGAGAGTGCTTCATGGTGGATCTGAGTCCCTGGTCAGCTGTGTGGTTTGCAGAGATTTCCTCTCAGTCTGTTGCTCTTCTCTTTATCCTCTTAGCAAGGACCTTCCCAGAGCAAAGCTTTTAAAAAATTCTGATAATTTACAAACCTTCTTCTTACAAATTGTGCTTTTGATGTTGTCTGAGACTCTTTCTCCCCCAACTTAGATCCTACAGAATTTCTCCCTTGTTTTCTCCTACGAGTTTCAGTCACGAATCAATGTTTTGAAAGGCGTTTTCCCTAAGTATAGAAGAAACTGACCCCATTGTAGACCACTTGGAACATACACATAATTACGGAGGAATCGGAAGTCACCAGCAATACCAGCATCCAGAACCATGTGTCGGAATTGTCTTATAGTTTTCATAAAAACGTGGTCCCTTTACGATGGAACAGGGGAACCCTGCACAGGCCCTGCAGCAAGGAGCCAGGAGCCCGGGTATGGAAGGAGCCCGCTCGCTGCCCGGGTGCCGTCTGGGAGTCATCACGCAGCAGAGACAGGAGCTGTGACCCGAACGTGCAACTCCTGTCCACGGCGCAGCGGGCAGGCACTGACTGCAGTCTCCCGGCAGACGGAGAAGGCACGCAGAGGGCAGGATGCTGTAGAGGAAAAGAGACAGGAAATGGGTCTGGGGGCATGGCCGGAGGCGGGGAGGGTCAGGCCTGGGGGAGCGGGACCTCCACATGGGGGAGCCCAGCCTCGCTCCACCAGTTCTGGTGGGGGTAACAAGTGGGCTCCCCGTTCCAGCCCTGGCTCCTGGGGGCTCTGACAAGCAGCCCCTGGACACCCCAGCTTTGCTTGGGCCCACTCCTGCCCCTCGCTGGCACCCAGTCGGAGCTGTGATGGGTGGAGATGACAGCAGGGCCTGGTCCCCAGCGAGCAGAGTGTGTGTGTCTGGTGTGTATGTGCAATGAGTGTGTGGTGTGTGTGTCATGAGTATGTGGTGTGTGTGTGCGTATGTGTGGTATGTGTGTGTGATGAGCGTGTGGTACATGTGTGTGATGTGTGTGTGGTGTGTGTGATGTGTGTGGTGTGTGATGAGTGTGTGGTACATGTGTGTGATGAGTGTGTGGTGTGTGTGATGAGTGTGTGGTGTGTGTGATGTTTGTGGTATGTGTGTGATGAGCATGTGGTACATGTGTGTGATGAGTGTGTGATAAGTGTGTGGTGTGTGTGATGAGTGTGTGGTATATGTGTGTGGTGTGTGTGGTGTGTGATGAGTGTGCGTGATGAGTGTGTGGTGTGTGATGTGTGCGTGGTGTGTGATGAGTGTGTGATGTGTGTGCCGTGTGTGTGATGAGTGTGTGGTGTGTGTGATGTTTGTGTGCGATGAGTGTGGCGTGTGTGTGATGAGTGTGCGTGGTACATGTGTGATGAGTGTGTGGTGTGTGTGATGAGTGTGTGGTGTGTGTGTGGTACGTGTGTGATGAGTGTGTGGTACATGTGTGTGATGAGTGTGTGTGGTGTGTGTTTGGCGTGTGCATGAGTGCATGTAAGTGGTGTATGCATGTGTGTGTGAAGTCAGCAGGGCTGGGTGGGGCTCGGGGCAGAGCTCGAGTGTGTGAGAGGAGGCCCTGGTCCTTCCTAGCAGCGCACACACACACACACACACACACACTCCAGGCCTGGAGCCCAAAATGGAGCATGAGCTATCGCTGAGACATTTCTCCCCACCTCCACCTGCAGCCTTTTTGGAAGCTGATAACCAAGTGAAACTTGCTATTTAAATCCTCACACGGAGTTAGGAAACAATCCTGGCTTTGATGCGGTCAGTCTAGATGTCCACGCACCAGCTTTGCACTCAGGGGAACTTGTTTAAATGGCGAAGAAGACCTTAGTGATTAGCAGGAAGAGTCACTGTGACTTGCTGAATGTTGAGGAATCAGGTGAAACCCTTGGATGGTGACAGAGACATGAAATATTTAGATTAAAAGTTAATTATGTGGTGAAGTTCACAACCCACATGTCCACTGAAAGGAAATTGGTCAACGAAAACGAAACGTGTTTATCAGCATGGAAAGAGACCTGTATATACTAAATTAAAAATCAAGTTACACATTCTCATTTAGAATTTGGAACTACTTTTAAAAGGCACTGAGGAAGAAAGGTATTGAACCATACTCAGTGATAACCTCGGGGTGGCTCAGTTATGACAAGTTGTATTGTTTCTGGAGTTTTCCAGATCCAGCTGCCTGAGCATTCACAATCGGGAGAAAGGGCCCTGCCTCCTGGCGGTGGGCACAGGCTGGCGCGTCAGGCAGAACAGCCCACGTGGTCCACCGCTCTCAGTCAGCGCGCATAGTGTGATTTATAAAAAGCAGGACATATTCAAGGGGACAAGGAGTCAAAGGCACACAGAAGTGTCCTCTACCTTGGGGTGGCCAGGGCCCCTCGCACGCACAGCCCCAGGCCACACGCACCGCTGTGCCTGCGCCCATCGTGCGGCTGCTGTGTCTCGCTTCCCCTCCGGCCAGGAGCCACGCTCGGCAGTGCCCCGACTCAGCTAGAGTCCAGTGGCAAATGCAAAGCCCCGTCAGCTCCCCTGCGCGAAGGCGCCGCTCTCCATGCTGTGTGGCTCCCTCGCACCTTTGCTTTTTAAAATCCTGCAATAAATTAGACAAGAGGAAGAAATAAAAGGAATAACGATAGGAAGAGAAGTTAAATTATCATCATTCGCAGGTGACTTGATACTCTACATAGAAGACCCCAAAAACTCCACCAAAAGACTGCTAAACTTAACAAGCAAATTCAGTAGCGTAGCTGGATACAAAGTCAACACTCAAAAATCAACAGCCTTCCTGTCCCAAAATAAGAAACACCTGTGAGAGAAATTGGGAAAAAAATCTTTCACGATAGCATCCAAAAAAAAATGAAATACCTAGGAATCAATCTATTGAAAGAAGTAAAAGATCTCTACATTGAAAACTACAGTACTCTGAAAAAGGAGATTGAAGAGGATATTGGAAAATGGAAAGATATCCCTTGCTCTTGGGTAGGAAAAACAGTGAAAATGGCCACACTTCCAAAACTGTTACACAGATTTAATGCAATTCCGATGAAAATTTCAACAGCATATCTCACAGAATTAGAGAAAACAATCTCAAAATTCATCTGGAACCAGAAGAGACCTAGAATAGCAAAGGCAATCCTGGTAATAAAGACAAGACAGGGGGCATCACAATCCCTGACCTGAAATTATAGTATAAAGCTACTGTGATAAAAACAGTGCAGTATGGGCAGAAAAACAGACCTGGGGATCAATGGAACAGATTAAAAGATGCAGAAACAACTCCGGACACACTCAGCCACCTTATCTTTGACAAAGGTGCCGAACACATTCACTGGAAGAAAGACAGCCTTTTTAATAAATGGTGCCAGAAAAACTGGCTTTGCACATGCCAAAGATTAAAACTGGACCCGTATCTTTCACCATGTACAAAGCTAAAATCAGAATGGATCAAATATCTCAATAATAAAACAGAAACATTAAATCTGCAGGAAGATAGATTAGGTAAAACTCTTGAAGACATTGGTGTAGGCAAAGACTTTATGAGTAAAACCCTGATCACACAGGAACTAATACAAAGAATCAACAACTGGGATCTCATCTTATTAAAAAGCTTTTGCACAGCAAACAAAACCACCAACAGGGTGAAGAGACAACCCACAATGTGGGGGAAAATGTTTGCCAGCTGTACTGCAGACAAAGGATTACTATCGAGAACGTATAAAGAACTAAAAAAAAAAAAATCAGTCCTCCCAGATTTAAAGACCCAATCCAAAAATGGGCATCTGAGATGAACACACACTTCTCAGAGGAAGACGTACAAACAGCAAATATATAGAAAAAATGTTCAACATCACGGGTCATTCGACAGGTGCAAATTAAAACAACACTGAGATTCCACCTCATCCCAGAAAGAATGGCTAGTAACAAGAAATCAAGCAACAACAAATTCTGGCAGGGCTGTGGGGCAAGAGGAACACTTTTCCACTGTTGGTGGGAGTGCAGGCTGGTGCAACCACTGTGGAAGTCAGTGTGGAGATTCCTCAAAAAACTAGGATTGGAGGTCCCATTCAATCCAGCTACTCCCTTTTTGGTTATCTTCCCAGAAGCATTAAAAACATAGAACCACAGGGAAACACATGCACCCATGTTCATAGCTGCACAGTTTATGCTAAATCCTGGAAACAGCCCAAATGCCCATGAACTGAGGAATGGATAAAAAAGACTTGGGGTTTTTTACACAATGGAATACTACTCAGGTACAATGAAGGATAAACTCGAGACTTTAAGGGTAAATGGATGCAACTTGAGACCATACTCATAAGTGAAATAAATCTGACTCACAAATGTAAACATCGTATCATCTCCCTGGCATGACAAACTGAGAGAGTAAATAAGATCCAAAATGTGCAATAGATACTGTAAAATGGGAAGAAGCTGTTCAAAAGGAAAGAGAAACTGGGATGGGGGAGAGGAAAAAAAGGAAGGAAGGGAAAAGCAAAAATGTATATATAAATACACAAGCTAGGGTAGTTGTACTACTAGTTTCTCTTAGTTTATTGAAAAGAGAGGTTTGTGCTAATATTGTTTGGACAATTAAATGCTGATATCTTGTGCTCTGAGTAACTAATTTAAAGATAACAATATGCAATGTATTAACCATTGTTATTCTCCTATTATCTTGTTTTGAAATTTTTTCTCTTCAAAATAAAATTTAAAAATAAATAAATAAATAAAATTCTGCAATAAAAGCCCTGCCTGGGGCTGGGGCTGAGGCTGGGGCCCCCGCAGACCGCGTGGGAGTCCACAGTTCGGTCCCCAGCACCACGGGAAGAAGGGAAAGCTGTTCCGGGGCTGCCTCCCTCAGTTTACCTGTCACCCCCGCAGGGACAGGAGGAGACCTGGGCTCAGTGAGCGCGGCACTGGTGGCAGCCAGGGGACGACTGTCTATCATCATTACTTACCATTCAGGCTGAGCCTCCTTGGCCAGGCCCCGGGGCGAGCCTGATGCAGCTGCGGCCCCCACGCCATCGCGGCAGCACCGAGTCCGTCTCCGGGGTGAGAACTGACCCGGTACCGCCCGAGGTAACGTCTGGCCCTCGAGCACTGAGTCCTTTTGTCCCTCCGTGGAGCCGTCGGGCCCTGAGCTCCCAGCAGGGTGCCCAGTCCAGTGAGGAGGACGAGGAGAAGGGGCGGAGACCGCCCGGGGACGCGGCGGTGCCCAAGCCGCCCAGGGCGCGGGGGAGCCCGGGGTCCGTGCCTTCCTGAGCTCGTGGGAACCGCGGCCCCAGCTCCAGCCTGGTCCGCAGATCCCGGACCGAGCTTCCCGCGAGCTCCCTGAGGGGCCCTAATCCAGCCGAGGGTAAACTGCGGCAGCGGGGGAGCCCCACCACAGACGAGAGCCCCCAGGGCCCCGAGCTGTCTCGCCGTCTGGTCGCCCAGAGGGCGAGCTCTGTGCTCCCTGGCCAGCCTCCTCGTCCTCTCAGCGACGGTGACGCCTGGCTCGGTGACGTCCCCGATCAGAACTCCTCGCAGGCGTCTTCCCGTGTCCCGCAGACGTGTCTTCGGGCGGCGACGGTGTCGGGGCGTCAGCGAGGAGACAGGAAGTTCGGCCTGGAACCTGGGACTCCCGGGCTGGAGAGAAGAGGGAGGTTTCCGCACCGGCTCTTTACTTCCCCCCATTTTCCTGGGTTGAACTTCTGCTCGCTGAGCCCTGGTCCGTTTCCTACACAAGTGGGCGGCTAGGGTCGGGCTGGTGCCTCCCGGCGACGCCCCCAGCCCTGGCTCCTAATCACACAGCAGCACAGCGCCTGCCAAGGCCACGACCCACTGCGGGGCAGAAGGAAGGAGGCAGGGGAAGCCCCGTCCCTCACCTGCCACCTCCAGATGCATCAGACACTCGCTCCCCTGCCATCTGAAGCTCTGCTGTTCTCTGCAAGTTACGACAGGAACGCACACTTAGGGAAGCAAAACCAAAGAAGCCTCGGGTACGGAAAGTCAAACGGGAAGGGGAGGAAGCCCCCTTCTGCCCCAGGCCCAGGGGTGGTGTGGGTCCCCTGAGGTACAGGGGAGTTGTGCTGTGTGTGTGTGTACGTGTGAGTGTACGTGTGCCTGTGTGATGTAAATTTTCTAGGAGCTGTGTTAAAAAGTGAAAAGAAACAGGTGTAGTTAATTTGGGTCATTTATTTAAATCAATGTATATAAATAATTATTCCAACATGTCATCAGCATTATCAAATTACTGAGACACAGAATGATCATCTTTTCATTATTTTTGTCCTGTCGTGGGCATCTGCTGGGTTTTGCACTCGAAGCACACGTTTCCCCGGAGGTTAAATTCTCATCGGCACGCTCGATCTGGACGGAAATTTTCTAAGACAGTTGGAAAAGGAGACTCACATGTCAAAGCTGCTGCTGCCCACACACTCCATAGCTTATATAATAATGGAGTAAAGTGCCAGTATTTAGGGCAGATTAGAAGTAATTAGAGTTAAACAAATTAAGCCAAGCACGGTGCCATGCACCTGTGCTCACAGCTACTGAGGGGCCGCGGCAGGAGGATCCCAAGTTGACGGGCAGTGTGGGCACCCAGTGAGACCCTGCCTCGGAGTGAACTTTAAAACGGGCTGGGCTGTGGCTCAGTGGTAGAGGACCTGCCCAGCATGTGTGAGACCGGGTTCAATCCCCAGTGCTGGTGACTAAGTAATTAAAGCAGCTGGGTTCTGAGCAGTCAGCAGTGTGTGTGACCACCACATATCGGTGGCGGAGGTCGAGGAATGGCGAGGAATCTTCCCGGTCCTTTCCGTCTCTGAAACAAATGCAGTGGGCATTATACAATGTCACAAAGGCGCCACGTCTAAATTTCATCGGGGGAACGTGGTTTCTGCTGCAGCTATAGTGTGGGTGTTTTCCTCTCCAGGACGCAGGGCCCTCCACTCTCTGAGTCGTGTCCGTTTGCCGAAGCGCCCCCCTGCAGGCTGGAGCCACGTTTCCACGTCCACGCTGCTCTCCCTGGGCCCCTCCCGCCAGGGGTGCCAAGTCTCCTCCCTCTCCTGCCTCAGTGGATGCTCCCAAGCCAGGGTGACAAACAGACGACAGAGGGAAGCAGCCTCTGCAGCCCCAGGAGACGGCGGCCACGTGGGGTCAGGGCCGCACAGCGCGCCCGTGGCGGGGCTGGGACTGGAGCAGCCCGCTCTGCCCTGTAGGGCGGGCACAGACGAGCTGGCAGAGCCATCCCGAGCCGCCCAGGAAGGTCACCCTCCCTGGCTCCGTCATTAGCAGCCATGCAGGGCTGGCTGGGGATGGCTGGGCCTTCAATGGGGCGTCACACCGTGCCCCAGTGAGCAGGGAGCCGGCGGCCAGAGCTGCGCCTTGACATTTGTATCCACCATTGAATTCACTCTCTCGAGCTCGCTACAATCTCAGGGCCTCCGCCTCCCGCTGAGACCCAGGCGTGGAAGCAGCGATTTTGCTGCAGGTGGAAGTGAAGAGTCCGTCCAGCGGCCAGGCGGGCGGACCCTGGGCTCTCAATGGGAGTCGCAGCCAGGACAGAGGTGCGAGGCCCGTGGGGCAGGTGACCTCCAGGCACTGCATGCTGGGGCTCCCGACTGGCCAGGTGGCCTCTCCCAGCCCTGCTCCATCTCACTGCAGAGGCCCAGCCCGTGATCCACACCCCCCAGACTCACTGCCACCCCCCATACTCGGACACACAGAATTTGGGGCTGGACTCACACTAGTTGCCTTTTTAAAAAACTTCATAAAAAGGTTTGTTGAGCTCCCAGTTCTGGTGGCCAGGAGGGTCACACGTCACAGCTGTCACCAGGGTCCCTGGCACGGGCCTCTGGGCTGTCACAGCACAGCCAGGCGGTATGTCAGGAGCTGGTCGAGTTCGGACGGGCCAGGCCCAGGCGCAGGGGCAGGGGCAGGGGAGGCCTCGCTCACCAGTCGGCTCTGAGCTCTGGGGCATCCGACCCAGCCCTGCGAGAGCCCCACCGCACCCCAGCGGTCACCGCTGCACGGCCTTGACGGAGACCTGCAGACCCCAGCTCCTGCTTCCTGTCCCCAGAGCCTGGCTGGTGGTGGCCTCCCCCGTGCTGCTGGCCCCAGCTGCTCTCCTCTGCAGCATCCGCACGAGAACCTGACAAAGCTATTGGGGTTTTATTTAATCTGTGTTCCCCGCACTCAGTAAACCCCTCAGCGACCACCACACCTGCCGTTCCCGGCCCTCTGCCCAGCCCGTCGTGTCCTGTCCCATCCTCTGCCATCCGCACAGCTCTCGAGGGGACAGGGGGTGGAGGGCGACCCCTTACCTGATACGGGGCTGGGTCCCCTGAAA
Organism: Dasyprocta punctata; assembly: GCA_004363535.1. Classification (NCBI taxonomy): domain Eukaryota; kingdom Metazoa; phylum Chordata; class Mammalia; order Rodentia; family Dasyproctidae; genus Dasyprocta; species Dasyprocta punctata. The sequence goes on from RJWM01004695.1 coordinate 56,269, forward strand.
CCGAGAGGGTGTCACCCACAGTACTGAAGCTGTCACGCCACGGTCTCACCAGGGACCCGTGATGGTCACCCTCACGCGGATTCCGCTGCGTGTCCCCACAGATGCCCACGGCCATTGTCACAGGGGCTCGCCCGCCGGGTCAGTGGGACTGGATGGGCTGGTGTGTGGCTTCCCTGCACCATCTCCCACTTCCTGTGTGGACACTGCCTCCCCACGCCCAGGACACGAGCGACAGCAGCGTCCCTGTCCTTAGGAGGCTCGGGTCGGGAACGGGCACCCGCCGTTGCGCCGGCCCAGCCCTGGCCACTCAGGTCTCCAAGGTGACAGGGAAGCAGGAGTCACACAGCCCTGCCCTCTCCCCAGGTCCTCCCGGCCGCAGGGCTGCTGTGGCCGTCGGTGTCGGGACGTGCCCCTCTGCAGAAATCCCCGCAGGGCGGCCACAGGCAGTGGCCGAGCTCTGCCAGGTCACCCACCGCGGGAGACGCCCAGAGCCTGCTTCTTGGCAAGGAGGCTGCGCTCGCTGGGACCTGGGTTATCGGCCAAACTCTATCTTTGTTCCAGTTGTCAAAACACCATTGTTCTCCCTCCCCCTGAGAAGTTTCGTTTCTATTGTTCAAAAAATCCAAAGTCCCAGCAGCCTGGAGTACTGGATTTGGTCGGCCAGCCGGAGTCGCCAGGCTCAGCTCCAGGGCGAGGGCCCCAGATCACCTCGGGCCACTCTGCCTCTGCGCTGGGACCACGACGGCCGGAGGCGGTTCCCGCACCGGGCACCCTCTTCTGCCAGCTACAGGGGCTTGGGAGCAAATAAAAAGCCTGCTGAGCACGAAGCACCACACCGCGCCTTTTCCTCTTCTTTCTCCTTTCCTTTGCTTCCCTTCCCCCCTCTCCTCTTCCCTCCCCTCCCCTCCCCCTTCCTTTCTCCTCCTTCTCTCCTTTGACAAGGTCTCACCCAACTGCCCAGGTTGGCCTTGAACTAATGATCCTGCTGCCTCAGCCTCCTGAATTGCTGAGATTACAGGCAGAAATCACCATGCCCAGTTATCACAATTTTTTTAAAGGGGATAAAACAATATAACAAAACCAAACCATGAGAATGATATTGGGGAAAACAGGACAGTGGGAAATCCACAGCAGTTACTATACTGCATATTGTTATCCTCTAAATGGACACTCAGATCACGAATCAAACAATACGAGCATTAAGCTCTTACTTTACTTCAGCCGCTGTTATCTCAGCCTGCACTCTTCCGCATCCGCGGTTGTCTGGGGGAGCGGGATGGTCTCCCCCCACCCGTGTGGCTGACTCACGGGGAGGGTGCTGTTTACTAATTCTCTCCCTGCCAACCTGACTGCTACTTCATTTTTCTGGAGAGGCATCTGGTGGGTCTGCTTTTAGCAGAGCCTGTGGCTCCGAGCTGTCTACCGTCCACAGGGAAGCCGGCGACCACTGTGCGGGATGCCGGGGTGCCTGGTCACTGGACGTCTTCGTCATCTCGTTTGTTACGGTGCCAGGGATCAAGGCCGAAGCTCCCGAGCACGCCAGGGCTCTGCCTGAACTCCAGCCCCACGTCTCCCGGCACCCGTGTAGTAAGGGGAGGCTTTATGGCTCTGCCCAGGGTTTTCTCTGAGGATCGAAGGAAACCATCTAAGAAAACATGGAACACAGGTGTTAGGTGTCGCTGTCATCCTGTGCCATCGCCAGCCTTCGAGGACCAGACGCGCTCCAAGCTTCACTCCCGAGTGCCCAGGGTGCGGCAGCAGGGCCCTCCCCACCAGCCGGCGGGGCTCTTGGGTGACTTGGGCACAGTACCAGGTGCTCACGACTCCGCTGCCCAGTCCTCACCCCGGCTCAGATGACTCGGTGGGGGAGTCTCCCAGGGGCCCCAGGAATAGCAGACCCACACATGGCTACCCTTTACTGTAATAAACAAACGGTAAGGCAGGAACACAGCGCAGCCTCTGTGAGGATGTGACGAAGACCGCAAGCGTGGGCGGCGGCAAAACGACTTAATTCTGCTCCCCCAGCCAGGGGTCTTGGCAGGACCTGGCGGGGTGGCAGGCTGACCTGAGGACACCGAGGACAAGCTGTGCCTGCAGGGTCACCTGCCCTGGGGACCCCCAACCCAAGCTACTGCCACGTTCCTCCCTCCTGGGTCTCTGAGGTCCCCTGGTCCAGACTGCGGCCCCAACTACAACACGACCCTCCCTGCCTCAGCCTGCCGGGGAAGGAGGGGTGACCGGGACCTCTGCGATGACGGAGTTGGGGCAGTGTGAGCGGGAGAAGGGCAGTGAGTGACGGCTGGACGTGATCCTGTGAGGACACGGAGGACGGGAGGCGGGCGCTGGTGACCGGACGGGGCAGCCGGCGAGTGATTTGATTCCATGCTTTCCAAAACTTCACCTGCTGGGCGAGGGGGTGCACACCGGTGACCCCAGCACTCGGCCTGGGCTACACAGTGAGTTCAAGGCCGGCCCGAGCTACGCAGCGAGACCCCGTCTCCCCAACACAAAGGCAGGGAGTCGTCCGAGCGCTCTTACACACGCCGGCTGACTTTCCCAGGGTCACTGCTGCGTCCAACTCGGGCGCTTTGTTCCGTGCTGATCACACAATAACGCAGCCGGCCCTGTGGTTCTCAGCCCGGCCCCCGCCTGGAGACCGCGGCAGCGGCTTGGAAACGGCTCGTGTCCGTGTCCGTGTCCGTAGACGGAAAACACTGAACAGCCTGGGGGGCTGCTGGCGGGGGTAACCGTCCTCAGTGCCACCTGGGCCGCTGGGCGTCGGGCTGGGAGGACCCGTTTGGGTGGAGTCTTTAGCCGTCCCGGAAAGCGCCCCTGGGACAGGTGTCACTCGTGCAGCGATGCGCAGCTCCACGCAGGGCCTTCTTGTTATCTTCCTCTGAGCACTGCAGAGGTTTGAGCAGTGACTCCAGGGCCCTTCCGGCTCCGCCCTGCAGGCCTGGGCGGCGCCTCCGCTGCTGCCGTGGGCATTTCTCACCTCCAGGCCCCAGGCCTCTCTGCAAACTCAGAGTGTGGGGGGGTCAAGGACAGGCCCGACAGCCGAGGTCACAGTCAGGCTGCGAGCACCCGGGAGCCAGCTCAGCCTGCGCAGGGCGCTGGAGGGAATGAACGAATGAATGAACGGATGAATGAACGCTGTCCTAGAAAGACGGCACTGCTCCCCCAGGCCTGGTTCGGCCGCTCCACCCGGGCCGTGAGGGTGTGATCCTGGGGCTGCTGCAGGCTGACCGCTCAACCTGCCGAGGGGGTCGTACACATGGGGCCAGACGGGGGGCTTCCAGGTGCAACAGGAGGGTGCGGGGCTGCTAGGAAGCTGCCCAGATTCCGCCGCCCCACCTGGTTACTCAGGACCCGAACAAGACTTCTGCACACACAGAGAGGCCGGCTGGCCCACGCGTCCTCGCCTTCTGAGAACAGCTGTCTGCGCAGTCGCAGGGGCCCACGGTCTCCGGGCGCTCTGCAGGCGAGGGACCCACCAGCGTGGGCAGGGCACGCGGTCTCCGTTTGAAATCCAATTTCCAAACACAGAGAGAGGCAGGGAAGGGGTTTGGCACCAGGCAGCCCCGGGGCCCACTGGTGATGGACGTAATTAGAACAGCGCTCCGCAAACCCAGCCACCTGCAAGGAAAATGGAGACACTGAGCGAGCAGACGGGCCGCTTATCCAACAGGAACGATACACTGTGTTTATCGGGGACAGCACTGCCTCGCCGTGCCGACTTCAAGGTCCCAGCGCGCGCTGGATCCCAGGTCCCGTGGATTTATCACCCCGGCAGGACTGGGCTTTCCACGCCTCCGAATGGATTATGCTCCCCATTAGAGAGGGCTCATCCTTTCCAAAAGATAACATCTTGCTTCTCCGGCTGAATTTCCCTGCCTTCCTGCGAGCCACAGTTTGTGAAAACAATGTGTGAGAACACGGGACAATGGGAAGTCCTCCGGCGGGAATTCTGCAATAAACGTGTCAGGGACATAAACTAGCTGGTGATATTTATTTGGTTCTTGAGAAGGAAGTATCGGAATACGATAAATCACGATCATTTTTCACCATCTCGGATTTCTCCGTAATGCATGGATGTTGGCAGACCTTCTGGATCGCGCTAATTTATTTGCAAATCATCAAAGGAAGACATAAAATACGCGTCTCCAGGCCTCGGCGGGAAGGGAGCCGGGCAGCCGCAGTGTTTTCCTGGGCCAGAAGTAAACATGTCAGCACGGCCGAGCCGGCCCACTCCTGGCTGAACCCCGCGGGGCGCGGTGGCCAGCGTCGAGGGCTGGCCCCGCGGCCTTCCTCACAGCGCGTCCCATGACTCAGGAGGGGACGCTCTGCAGCGGGACACGGAGCCTGGGTCAGAACCATATTTCTTACCGGCGATTCCGGCAGTGCTGTCCGGTGACAGCAGCGGCCTGGAATTCGCCGGCCCTCAGTGGGTCGGGCTTCTCCATAGGCACCGCTTTTAAATTTAATGTGACAGCAAACCGCGTTCCAGCCAATCTGCGTCCTGGGAGTGGTTAGACAATGCCGTGGGGGCGGGGACGCGACCTCCGTGCCCACTGCCCGGATCCGGATCCGCCGCAAACCGGTGCTGGGGAGGTGGCCTTGGCCAACGCAGAGACGGACGTGGCCCGGATCAACAGGGCGCACACCAGGACGCACGTCTGCCCCACGTGGGCGTCCCTGCCGCCCGCCCGCTCTCACGGTGAACCTGTCCCCTGGGGCCGGGAGAGGTGACCCCGGCTCCTCGGGGTGCGCAGGGGGCCCCGCCCAGCCCCCTCCTCCAGCACGCTCTCCTTCGCCCAGCGGAAGCCAGGTGTGCCTGCCGACCCTGTCGTGAGCATGGCAGCTGCCCGTCCCTCCCTGCCTCCTGGATGCCGAACACAGTGCCGGCGTCTCCGGGGAGCACGTCACCCCTACTCCGCTCCCCTGGTCCCGCACGGATTCTGGAGAATAGTGTGTTTTGGTTCACACTCAAAGTAATTTGATGATTCATGAAGAAAAGTTGCTTTTAAAAAAATTACCAGTGGGAACTGGGCATGGAGGCATACGCTAGTAACCCCAGCACTCTGGGAGGCTGAGGCAGGAGGCTGGCAAGTTCAAGCTCAGCGTGGGCAATTCAATGATTTAGCGAGACGATTCATCTCAAGGGGGCAGAGGCTGGGATACAGCCTGCGCGAGCACCCTGGGGTTCAGTGCCCAGTCAAGTCCAGAAAACTAGAACAGCAGACCAAGCTATGGCTTGTCTCCTCCTTGAAGGCATCTACAGTGCTGCAACTGTTACTCTCTGACCACTGGGTCACAAGGAGAAACCGCCAGTCGGGGAACTGACACCTGACACCGTTCTCTGATAGCCCACGCTGCAGGTGGACAGTGTAAGGAGCCCCTCTGCAGTTCACTATCACAAAAGTTTGCCCCTCCTGAAAAACTGCGTTTCCTGCTCCTATTACGTGAGAGGTGTGTGGCTACTTTCCCTTTTTGACTTGGGTGTCAGGAAACTCAGAACTAAGTTTACACTCAATCATACTATTTTCACTCTTCGATTTCTAATATAAATCCAATCTTTTCATCTCACTAGCCCCACCAACTCTTACCTTCTTTCACCTTTGTTATAATGCCCACCCCCCAGACTGGAGAAAGAACCCAGGGCTTCAGGTGTGCCAGGCAAGCACTTGGCTACATCCCCAGCCCTTTTAGTTTTGAGACACGGACTCTCTAAATCACCCAGGCTGGCCCTGAAACTACAATCTTCCTGCATCAGCCTCAGGAGTAAATGGGGTTACAGCATGAGTGTCACCACACCCAGTTCCAAGCCTTTCTTAAACCTTTTTCCTAAAACACCATTTTAAGGAAGACGAATATTATTTACCAACCATTGAATCCAAGGTAAGTACTTTGGGAGTAGAAAGAGAGTAACCAATAATTAAGTTAGGACAGCAGCTTAAACAGAGACTGTTCCTGGCAAAATTAAAATGTGGTGCCTCCAGGAATAAATAATAAACATAGCAGATACCATGTGCCCATTCCCGGGTGGGGATAATTAAAGATAAACACGCCCTCGCCCAGGGAATCCAGGTTAAATTATGTGCTTCTTATTTATCTTGTGTCACGTGTTGATTAGAGTTTAGTATTTATTATCTCCTGGGAAATTTTGTAATTAGCCTCTGTATTGGAAGGGGAAAGATGCTGGGCTTTCTAAACTGTACTTAATTTCTACCGAAGGGGAGGGTCCCTCGCTGTGCACGAGTGGGCACAGCACAAGTCCGGCTGTTTGTGATTTATGGGGTTGGAGCCCTCACTGTTGACTAGCATCGGATTTCTAATGACTGGATCTTGTTTTTCTTGAGCAACTTCTCATAAACTTTGTAATGTCCTGAGCAGCGAGCTGATACTATGTTCAAGCCTGTTTACCGAGCTATTAATAAAAGCTATGCGCAGCTCCGGGAAGAGGGTCAAACTGCTTTTGCTCTCCATTGGCTGAAAACAATTTCCTGTCTATTTTGAAAAACTGGGGAAAAAAAAAAAAGAATGAAAAATTGGGACTATCAAAAACGTTGACTTAAACTGGTATTCTGCAAAGACACCCACTGAAAAGAAATGGGATTCGAAATTTTAATCTAAAGGGCTCACAGTCAAAAGGCAAAAAATGAGCTGGGTGTTGCAGCTCACACCTGTAAGCCCTGCACTCTGGAAGGCTGAGGCAGGAGGATCACAAGTTCAGATCCTGCTGGGCAACTTAGAACCCAGGGAGACCCTGTCTCAAAACAAAAACATAAAATAAAATAAAAAGGATCTGGGGATAAAGCTCAGCGTGAAGGCTCTGGATGCAATCCCCGGTGACACACACACACAGGCAATGTGCTCTCAACCCCTGGGCTGCAAAGGTTTGCATCGGTGGAGGAAAGCAATCTCAGAGTGTATCGCTGAACCTGGAAACAACAGAGGTTTGTGATTGCGCCCCCAGAACCCTGCTGCTAGTCAAGCTGCTGCCGGCTGGTCCGTTCTTTGAGGTCAAGGTTAAAACTCCCGATGAAACACACTCAGGGTTTAGCAATGCCCAGCTCTGCAGGCCAGCCCCGCGCCCCCACACCCTCACCTCGCACACGGCTCTCTGACTTGTTTTCCAGACGACTCCGGGCAGTGATGTTGTCATCGGCCCATTTCACAGTCAGGAAGATTCGGGCTCACAGACAGCAAAGCAAAGGACGTCCCGGCCGCAGAGGAGAGGCCAGCACTGAGGCCCAGAGCTCTTCAGTAAGAAGCTCCCCACCGAAAACTAAGGCGGAGCCTGTGAGGAAGGTCGCACGGCCACAGGGACCCAAGAGGCCACCAGCGGCCCGTCCATCCACACTTCCCACCTGAGCCCACTCGGCCCGGAAGCCAGCGCCGCCCCGACCACCGCCTTCTGCCCTGGGTGTCTGCTCCCCCCGGAGGCCTGACTTCCGTTTGCTTCTCCTCTCCTGCACAGGAAGAGGCACGAAAGCTCAGGGCTTCCGCTCCTGTCCCAGTCGGGACCCCGCAGAGGCTTTTATACCTAGCCCAGGATTCTCCCTGCACGCCGCGCCGGCCCCGCTAGCAGCCCCGTGCCCCTCGGATTCCACGGTCAAGTGATCCGAGCTTGACTTTGAGTGCGGCCACCGATTTCCTGCCTCAGGGCCCAGGCGCAGGTGGCACGGTGACAGCCTGACAGCCGGCGTGGCCTTGCTCTGGCGGGGGCTGCTGCTCTGCCCTTCCCCCGCCCACAGGATGGAACGGGGCTCTGAAGGGCGCCTGGCCCGGCAGCATCAGTCCCAGGTCTGGGTCGCTGGTCATCAAAGGCACAGCACAGAATCTGTGTCCCCGAGCGGGGCAGCTGCACCCGGGCTCCCCTGGAGCTAAGGAAGTCATGGCTGGGTCGCACCTACTTCACACAGCTCCAGGAAGCGCAGCCAGGGTTCCCGACATCTTGAGAGTCACCAGTCAGGCACTGGGGATTTCACCCGGCTTTATCTGAACAGCCACTCAGGGTCCTCTAATGCCCAGAGGCGAAGGAGACACGGACGGATCCCCCCTTGGATCCCTGCAGCCTGGTGCTGGCCTCTGGATCCGCCAGTGCCCGCGCTGCCCGCTCCCAACCTGACTGGCGCTCAGGGAGAGGGTGGGGCCCCCGTCCCCAGCTGTGCTGCAGTGCTGGCCCCCAGAAGTGACCCCAAGGGTAGCGCTCAGAGGTGGGCTCCCTTTGTTGGAGAAAACAGCAGGGGGTGGGGGACTCTTCCTTCCCCCTGGAGACAACTTGAATTTTCACAAAAGCCTGAGAACAATCATTTCTAAAAGGTGAGGACTGCCCTGATCTGCCCGGACTTCAGAAAGCCCTGGGCACCAGTGTCCTTGAGAGCTCTGGGAGGAAACCTCCGCAGGAGCTGCTTCCCGCTGTGTCCCCACCCACTGCCTGGGCCCAGCGTCCTTCCCGGATGCTGCTCCTGCTGGGCGGCCAGGTGCCCCCAAGGCAGCCGCTCAGCTGTGCGAAGGGCCCCACCTTTCTGGACTGAATTTTTGTGAAGCGAAACCAACCCGGAGGTGGGGTTTCGTTCTAGAGAAAACATTGTCTTTTGCCTTCTTTTTTCCCCCTATGAATTCGCTGCATCTCACGAACATCCCACATAATTTTCTATTTTACAGAAGACTGCAAATGTGGAGACCCACCCTCCCAGCTCACTTTGGGGGCCGCCACCAGGTTGCCCCGGGCTTCAAACTGGATCCCCTCCCGCCCCGCGCCCCGCCCCGACCTAAAGCAGCACACTCGCCTGGAAGATGACACTGATACCTGGTTTTATACGAACATTTACACACCAGGACCCTGGCGGGGGGCTGACTTCATTGGGATGCTTTATGGCTTAATCCGTCAGAATGATTTATGCCCCGCCTTGTCTCAGCCTCTATGCTAATAAATTTAACAGATTCTTCAGGGCTGCCTGCTTCTTCGTTGCTTCAGGGAGTCAAAGTGAGAGGAAAATAAAGGAGTAAGTTGCTAAAGAAAGAAGGAAGACATTGGCCCAAATAAAAGCTCTGATTACTACAGTTAAGACAAAGTCGCAGCCAAGGGGGTGGAGAGAAAGATTCCCAGATGCAGGTAGATATCCGTAATTAATCTAGTTCTGGGGGGGGGGATCACAAAAGTGACAAAAACATTTAGCAAGCTAATCTACTGGGTAATGTTTTGGTCCTGTATAATTAAACCCAAGGCCAAGGGAAAGCTGACAACTGTTAAACTGAGTGCAGTTGGGAAAGGGGATAAGATAAAACCCAGTCTATAAAATATACTCCATTATCTTTTATAGGTTAAAAACACAAAAGAAACACTTGGAAAGAATTTGCTAGGATGAACAGATTTTAAGATCGTGTGCAGATTTTTTTACAGGTGCAGAATAAATTGATTTTTTTCTTTTCTTCTCTCTCTCTTTTTTTTTCTTTTCCCCATTTTCCCTGTTGTTTGCAAAGTTGAATCTGGGGTCAGGAGTTCTAATTGTAACCTCAGACTGGAATTCCAGATGGGGCCGCAGGACTGGAAGCCACTCTCTCAGTTCATCAATTTCATGGGCCCACGGATCTGCACGGCCGCGGCCTGGCCTCCATCCCTGCTGTGGCATTAATGCAGAACAAATTGAGACATATCCTCTATATAATTAGTTCCAGAATTTAAAGAGATTTACGGTATAATAATAGAGGCAGCGCTGTGGAATCCTTTCAGTGGGGACTCCAGGCGCTTGGGGACAGAGTAACCCGGGCTCCAGGTGGGGGCGAGGGGTTTGCAAGGGTCTGTCCTCGGCACAGGGTCTCTGCAGGAGAGGGCTGTGAACAGGAGACTGGTCAAAAAGAGGAGAAGATGCGCAAGGGAGAGAGGAGGCTAGGGAGGGGGCTGATCTCAAACCCCGCCCTTGTTCCTTTTAAAAACTGATTTTAAGTTCCCTGATGCTGAGCCCTAACCTGCACAGGCTGCTTGTGCCCTGGGTGTGGGCGCTGATGGAGCAGGGTCCTGGGGTGTGGCCCGGCTCGGGTCAGCCTACACCCCAGTGGACACTGCACCACGCAGGCCTCCTCTTCACTCAGGGTTGCAGCGGGCATCAGAGGGACAGGGCAGCGGGGTACTGGGCCGTGGCTGTGGCTGTAGCTGGGCGTGTCGGATGCAGTGGGCAGCGGCTAAAAGTCCTCACCGAGCCCCTGCCTAACGCGGAATCTGTGCGCCTTCTGGGCCAGACACGCGTTTACCAACCTGCAAAAGCCACGCGGGTGTCTAAGTCCCGGGCTTCCTGCCTCGTTCCATGAGCTGTGGGAGGCTAGGATGGTGGCTAAAGCCACCGCTGCACAAGGCAGGGTCACAGCTTTGCTACAACTTTGCTACCTGTGCTTAGACCATGACTGCAGGGAAAATCACGGTGTATGGACAGTTAGAGTCTAGCACCTGCTCGCAAATCAGCATGACAGCGCCACGAGGTGGGCACTACCTACCGTCGCACTTCCCTGCTTCGTAGTAAGGAAATCAAGGCCCAAGAAAGACAGCCTGCCTTCGAGGGCCACAAGGCTGCAGGTGGCGGGTCTGGGCCACCAGTCCCTGCCCCCGCTCTGGGCCTTGGGTTCGTTCCCCTTAGAGCACGGAGGTGACGCAAGGGGCCTCAGTGCCCACAGGGCCCAGGCCACGGAATGGCGGTGAGCGGGGCGTGTGTGTGTGTGACTGCACAGCAAGCCACTGAGGAGTGCAGGTGGGTGAGAAGCCTCCCCCCACCCCCAGGGCTGCAGCCAGCCAGCCCACCTCACTGACCCCAGGGAGAAAGAAAGTAGCACTCACTTCCCCGCCGGGGGCAGAGGCTACCTGGAGTCTAAGGTGAACTGCATTTTCTCTGCCGCTCTCAGGGACCCCAAAACACAAATGTCGGGGCTGCAGGGTCCTCAGTTGTTTCGAGCTCCTCTCCTGTCTGCTTACTACTCACGCTCACCCTTCGCCCCAGGCAAGACCGTATTTTTAAAATGTAGGGGCAGAAACTTTGGTGTCCTCACCCAGCTCAGGGTTCAAACTCTCTGCTAATTACTCCCCGCTCCAAGAAAAGCTTGCCAAGCAGAGGAAAAGACGAACAACTGGTCTCTCCTTCGCAACTCTGCCTTCACCTATAGAGCCCCCTGGAGCGCAGTGCTGGAGTCCTAGTGAAGAAAAAAACGAATTCCAAGTTGAAATCAGAGGTGGGGAGAAGAGAGGGGCGGACATGAATTTGGGGCGCCCTGGGGTCCCCTCTTGGGGCCCGAGTGTCCAACCAGGCTCCAGTGCGCGCCTGCAGCAGCCTCGCCTTGCCTGGCCTCGCCGCAGGGTCAGGGCTCCGGGGCGGCTTGCGTGCCTTTCTCTTCCGAGTGTGTTTGCAAGGCGAAGCATTTAGAGATCCTTCGTTTCTTAACCAGAAAAGGGTTCTGAGTGAAGGGAAAGGAAAGCGAGCAAAGCCCAGCTCGAGAGCAGCGCGGGAAGGTGGAAGGAGGGACGGGCGCAGCTTCTGTCCTCAGTCTTGGCCCGCGGGGTCTCCTGCGCCTCTGGGGTGCGCACCCTAAGCCGAGGAGGGCATTGCCTGTGGCCTGAACGTCCGGAGCAGAGCGCCCCTGGTCACAGCCAGAACCCAGCAACGGCAGTGCAGACAGCACGCGAGTGAAAACCAAAGCGTAAATCAGGCCACGGCACGCTCCGCTTCTTCGCAAAACTGCAACGATCTCGATTCCACCCGGCAGGCCGGGCGGGAGACCCGCGCTGCTCCCAACCAGCCGGCGGGGGCCCGGAGCACCCCGCTTCCCTCCCGCGCCTGGCCGTTCCAGGCTGCGCCGTCGCCGATGCCTCTCGGAGCTCCGGGGCGTTTCCGGAGCCGCAGAAACGCACGTCACAAAACCAAAAACCAAAATAAAAGTAGTGCCAACCCCTTCCCCAAGGCACGGGGCTCCAGAACACCAGCTGGAGTCTGTTTCGGCGAAGCCACGCGCTCCGCATTCCCAAAGGCGCGCGCTGCCTCGCACGAGCCAAGAGGCCCGGGTCCCCACTTCCCGGCCGCCAGATCGGCCAGAGCTTCCTGGCCGGGAACCCCAGTGCCGAACCCGGGAGTGCGCGAAGGGCTCCGGGCGCCGTCTTTCCCCGGGCTGCGCGCCCAACCTCCCGGTTTCCTCTCCTCCCCAGCAGGGTGCCGGGGCGCTGCAGGCCCGGGCGGCCCGAGTTCTCGCTCCGCGCAAGCTGCCGCTTCCCGGCTCGGCCGTAGCAGATGCTCCTTGTCAGAAGGGAGCTGAGCCGCTCCGACTCCGCCGCGGCCCTCCTCACCCCGTAACCCACCAGGTCATCGGTACGCCCCGCGAGTCCCCCACCCCGGGCGTCTTCGCCTCGGATCCCGACCTCGGGGCTGACCCCTCCCCAGGAATCCCGAGGTGCAGGCGCGAAGCAGAGGCGTCGGCTCCGAGCCCCGAGAGCGCTGGGACCGCTCCTACCTTCTACCCCCTCGGGCCCCCCGCCCCTCCCTCCAGCCCGCCCCCATCCCCCGCCCCCGCGGTCCTCCCGCCGCCCCGGTAAGGTGGGACCCTTGGCTCACCCGAGGGGCCGCCTGGGCCGCGAGCCCCCGTCGCGCGCTGGCTGGAAGGGAGGTAGAGGGAGAGGCGGCTGGAGAGGAGGTGGCCGGGAAGGGAGGGCGGTGACGGTGGGGGGGGCTGTTCCTGGGGTACCGCCCTCACCCCCACCTCCGCCCCCGCCCCCACCGAGGGCGCCCGGGGAGCGGCACGAGTCGCCGGCCCGGCCGGCGCGGTGTGAATGGCGCGGCCGGACCCGCTGGCTCCTCCTCCTCTCCCGGCGCCGGCCCCTCGTATTTGAGCTTTGGGAAGCCGGGGGCAGCCAGGCAGCCGGGGTAAGGAGTTCAAGGCAGCGCCCACGCCCGCGGCTCTGCAGCCCGCCGCCTCCCACTCGCTCGTCGCCCGAGGCTGGGGCTCAGCGAGTTCGGCCCCGCGCTTCCCCTGCGGCGCCACCGGCGTCCACGTGCGCGCCCGCTCCGAGCCCGCGAGCTGGGCGGCGTCGGGGCCCAGCCAGGAGCGGAGGCGCGGGGCGCCCAGTGTCCTCGGCCCGGCGCAGCGGCCCCGCACCCATGGGCTCGGACGTGAGGGACCTGAACGCGCTGCTGCCCGCGGTGCCCTCGCTGGCCGGCGGCGGCGGCTGCTCGCTGCCCGTGAGCGGTGCCGCGCAGTGGGCGCCGGTGCTGGACTTCGCGCCCCCGGGCGCCCCGGCCTACGGCTCCCTGGGCGGCCCCGCGCCGCCGCCCGCCCCGCCGCCCCCGCCGCCGCCGCACTCCTTCATCAAGCAGGAGCCAAGCTGGGGCGGCGCAGAGGCGCACGAGGAGCAGTGCCTGAGCGCCTTCACCGTGCACTTCTCCGGCCAGTTCACGGGCACGGCCGGGGCCTGCCGCTACGGACCCTTCGGGCCCCCGCCGCCCGCCCAGGCGTCCTCGGGCCAGGCCCGGATGTTCCCCAACGCGCCCTACCTGCCCAGCTGCCTGGAGAGCCAGCCCACCATCCGCAACCAGGGTGAGTGGGCTCCGCGCGACCGCGGCCGCTCCCAGGTCCGCTCCCTCCCTCCCCGGATCCGGCCTTTCCGCCTCCTCCCGGGGCGGCGACTCCGCGCGCGGCGCCAGCTCTGGGCTCCCTCCGCTGCCCGACGGTTCGCACGAGCCGGGAGGCGCCTGGGGCCACTGGAGATCGGGAGCTTCCCGGCTGCGCGTCTTCAGGAAAAGGAAAGCGGCTTGCAGGGCCGGCTCTGCCTGGGGACAAGTTTCCAACCTCATGGCACGGCCGCTTGACGCCGCTTCTCAGGCATCAGGGCGAGCGTCCGGGTGTGGGACCGGCGCGCACCGCACCTGCGAGCCTCTCAGCCCTGGCGCGGGGCTGCCCCAGTCTGGGCGCGCAGGAAGGCATCAGCCCCTGCAGCTGGACGGCTTTGGTGACAGAGTCCGCGTCCACATGCAGCTGCTGGGCATGGTGGTCTAGTGGGTCTCCGCCACGCAGGCTGCCCAATTAGCGACTACAAATTTGGTAGAACCGCATCCTGCTGCTGGCGAGGGCACCAGGCCCGCGAGCGCGCTCTCCTCTTAGCGGCCGAGCACCGTCTCCGTGCCAGCGGGGGTCTCAGCTGGGAAGTTTCCTGAGACGAAACCCGCACCCTCGCCCTGCCCCAGCGCCCTCGGCCTTTTCTTCCAGGCCAGCAGGAACTGGCAAAGCCAGGAGCCACTGTATTTCGGCTTCTTTGTTGAGTTCATTTGATTTCTTTGCTGTTGAAAATCTAATTTGGTTTGATTCGATATTTTAGGAAATGTTTTACCAACACAATGGCCACGCTTTTCCTGGAGCAAAACTTCCTGCAGGCCCAGCAGTCGGGCTGTCGGTGAGCTGTGTGAGGTGGAAGGGGCACTGCGTGGGCTGCTGAGGGAGGTGCTGCGACCCCCAGTACTCCTGGCTCTGTTCTCCCACCCACAGGTGTCTGCACCCCGCTGGGAGCACCTGCCCCCCAAGTCCGATCGAAACCAAAAGCACCCTTTCCACCCAGAGCATCTGGGATCCAGTCGGGCTAAGGAACCCCACCCCATCAGTTCTAGGAATTTTCTATAAACTTTTTTTTTTGTTGTTTTGTTTTGAGACGGGGTCTTGCTATGTAGTCCAGGCTGGCTTTGAACTCCATATATACCCAAGGGTGGCCTGGAACTCGTGTCGATCCTCCTGTCTCAGCCTCGAGTGCTGGAATTACAGGCTTACGCCACTGTGCCCGTCTTTCCTGTGCTTTCCTCTATCAACCAATCTGAACTCCAGCGCATCGGGTGGGCCAGCCCATGTGACTAGCAGGGGCTCAGACTGTCGTAAGGAACCTCCTTTATTTAGGAGGCAGGTGCTCCTGAACCTGGAGGCCCCCCTTTGCTCATCTGTGAGAGGGGAACTGAGTGAACAGTCTGGAGTTCGGGTCTGACTTCCTGGGCTCAGACTCCAAACGCAAAGCCAGCAGCACCCAGACTTCCCCGGGTTAGGGCCGCCACAGAAGCCGACAGGTGTGCGCTGCGGGCAGCGGGGGAAGCTGCCTGTCCACCTGGCCTCTGTGGGTCTGCTCTCTCTGAGCAGCCCGGCAGAGCCTGGAAGGAGAGGTGCCCCTGGGCAGGCGGGTTCCAGCCCTCCCGGTCCTTCTCTTCTAATAGAAAAGTAAATGAAGTCGTGAGCTTGCTTAACCTTGGCCTCAGCTTGACAGCTGGGGAGAGGCGTGAGGAGCCCTTTGAAGCCCCATCACATGGGGGCGACAAGGGCGGGGCCTTGACCCTGCAAGATCCACATGTCTCCCTTGGTTTGGGGGTCCCTGTGACTCTCCCAGGAATGCAGGGCCATGAAAGCCAGGGTATCTCCCAACAGCAGCCTGAGGCCAAACTCCAGGCTGCCCGCCAGGGTTCCTGCCCCTACCAGGGCTACCTAACCAAGCCACAGGCGAGGCCACTGCAGACCACGCGCGCCCTCCGTGTCTCGCCAGCCCTTCTTTTTACCTCTTCCTTAGATACAGCTGGCAGCAAACAGGAGCAGCTCCCCAGTGACAAGCAGCGCAGACCATAGCCTGGGGGACCTTTGCTGAACCCCTTTGGCTGTCACTGCAGGCGCTAATTTCCCGGCAGGGGATTTCTTTCTTGGTGCTGAAAGAGGAGTGTCTGGGGCTTGAACCCAGACCACCCTGGGGCTCCATTCCAGGAATCCCGCAGAAGGCAGGGAGGACTTTTTTACACCAGCCCCTCCGACTCTCCCAGCGCCACTGGAGCTCCAACCCTAGCGCAGGACTAGGCCTGGGCCTCGCTTAGCTGTCCTAGGGTTGCTGGGGACTGCCCCTGCCCGAGGACCAGAGGTGTGGCGGGTGGCCGCTGCGAGATGGTGTTTCCCGAGGAGAGGTTCCCTTGTGCCCACAGCTGCGGCTGTCCTTTCCAGCCCTCCCTGCCCATCGTCCCTCGGCCCTCCCTCTGGGCTAAGAGCGCTGCCTGCCTGCAGGCTCGGTGGAGGTCCCGCTCCCACCCCACCCGGCGCTCTCACTGTGGGAAAGGCGCTAGCTACCTTGGAGCTGGGGCGTCTGTCTCCAAGACGGCACCCATCCCGTGTGGCTAATTAAAGTCTCCCTCTGTGCTCCTTGCAGATCCTGGGAGGGGTCTTGAGGCCGCCGGCCAGCAAGGTGTGTGCCCCATCTGGGGGTGCAGGCATCCTGGGGTGGGGTTCTGGGGCGAGGAGCTGCAGCCTCAGCCTTGCATCGCCCGCTCCAGAGACAGCGGGGCTTCAGTCGCTGCCACTTGTTGGTTCCAATGCAGAAGAGCTCCTCTAGAGAAATTTCCTTGGTTGCTTTTACTTCTCTTTGTCTTTATTTTTAAAAAAAAAAAGTCCTTCCGGAAATTCGGTTTCCTGTGGGCAAAATTGGGTGCCCAGAACCAGATTTTATGTGTAAGCAGATTCACAGTCCCACCACAGGAGCGAGCCCTGGGGACCTGTGGCTGCCCACCCGCCTCCAGGTTGTTCGTGGGGCTGGGCATCTCTGCCCATTTAGCGGACAAGAAATGGAGGCCCTCGGAGTGGTGCAGAGGGTGAGACCTGGTGGCTTCTTCAGTCACCAACCTACAGTGTCCAGAGGGTGACACTTAGGCCGGCCAGTGCCCGGGTTGTTAGGATTCGCCTGCTCCTTCCCCGTGCTCTGGAGCCCCCCAGAGTGAGGCCACAACCCAGGGTGGGGGTCCCCGGCCTCCTGGCTCTGTCCAGGAGTCTCTCAGGGCTCTTGTCATCGTGGAGGCTGGACCGCAGGCCATGCGGGTGCGGGCGGGCGTGGAGGAGCCTCTGCCTTAGAATCTGGGAGCCTGGGCAGGGGAAAGCGCTGGGGCTTCAGCAGCCCGGGGAGGGAGGGGATGTGTGCCCAGCTGCTGCCATTTGCTGGAGACTTGGAGGTGAGCCCCTCGCTTGAAGTTGGGGTCCCCACATGGGTCAAGGTTCCAGGGCTGCTCTCCACCAGGGACGTTCCTCCAGCCGCTCTGGGGAATGCGTGTAAAACCGTATCAGACCGTCGCGCAGGACTGCGCTCTGAGGCAGATATTCTGTGTGTTCCCATCTTGAGGGGAGGAAGGAGAGCATGAGCTGCTGGGCAGGGAAACTGAGGCAGAAGGCTGGCACTGTTGGGGAGAGCAAGGAGACTCAGCGCTGTGCACTCGCGTGGCGGGGGCCTGAAAAGGGTGGCGCGGCTGCTTCTCCCCCTCACTTCCTTCCACACCAGATCTCTGCTGGTTTCTGTCCCCTCCGAAGCCAGGGCTGGTGACCCCGAGCCAGCTCCTGAAGGACAGCGCGGCCCTGCTGCCCTAGCCCTGTGCTGGGTTCGGGAGAATGACTTTCTGTGTTAAGGGCGAGGAGTTTTGCATGGGAGTCCCTGAGGTTGGTCCCTTCCGAAGCCGAAGCCAGACAGAAATAGATTGGAAACACCGAGCCGGGTGTCCTTGGGTCGTCTCCGGAGGTCCAGATTGCTGAGAACCCATGGAGTGACCGAACCCCTTGGGCACCCTTGCCGGCCTGGCTCCTACTCAGCAGTGTCCCTCGGTCCCCCAGTGCCCACTGACCTGCGCTTCTCTCTGTGCCTCAGGGTACAGCACGGTCACCTTCGACGGGACGCCCGGCTATGGCCACACGCCCTCGCACCACGCCGCTGCGCAGCTGCCCAGCCACTCCTTCAAGCACGAGGACCCCATGGGGCAGCAGGGGACGCTGGGTGAGTGCGGGGCGTGGGTTCTCTCTGGGTTCCCCACCGCCCACGTAACCAGGACACTGTGGTGGCCACAAGGTGACCCCGGAGGTAGCACAAAGTGAGAAGCAGCCCCCAGGTGTCGGGGCTGCCTGCGGGGCACCCCGTGGGTCCCTGCCCGCTTCTCCCCACAGCCCGCAGGCAGCTCACCCTGGCCCTCTGTCTCCTCCGTCCACAGGCGAGCAGCAGTACTCCGTGCCGCCCCCGGTCTACGGCTGCCACACGCCCACGGACAGCTGCGCGGGCAGCCAGGCGCTGCTGCTGCGGACGCCCTACAGCAGGTAGGGGCTGGCGGCCCAGCCGCGGCGGTCGGGGCGAGTGAGAGCCCTGCCTCTCCCCGCTGGTGCTGGATGCAAATGGGGGCAGCTGCTGCCCGGGCTATGGGTTTCCAGGAGGGCTTCTACCTTCCTGGTGCCCAGGTGGGAGCCCCCACCCCATCTTCCTCAGCCCGCTTCGCTCCAGGGAGGGAGTGCCCCGACTGTGCACAGCGGCACATCCCCTGCCATCCTGGTGGGGACAGGCAGACCCCTGTGCCACCTGCGCGCTCCCCTTCTGCCCAGCCCACGCCTCCTCCGCCTGCTCCCCTCCACTCCCCTCCACCTCCTCTCCCCCAAACGTATTCTTCAACTTTAGGTGAACTTGGCAGGCGTCCTGTGTCCCGATAGGGTTGCTTGGTAACCGTGGCTGGGGGCGCCTGGGCTGGGGGGGCTGGAGCCGGGAGCTGCCGAGCTCTCCGCCCCTCCCCCGCGCAGCGGGGTCCTGACACGGGCGGCCCCCAGCCCCTCCTGGCAGGGACCGGCGGGCGGAGGGCTGACGTCAAGGGAAGGAGGCAGTGAGGTAATGAAGGAAGGAAGAGCATCGCCTGGGGGGCCTCCGCCCGCAGGTGGAGGCGGGCGGGCGCCGGCCCTGCTCTGGGGACTCTGCTTCCGGGGAGTTTCTAGATTCCTGCTGCGGCTTCCTCTGTGTCTGAGGTCTGAGCCCGCGGGCTTTGCAACCCTTGAAAATCCACCCGGCAGGCAAAGGTCTAATCGGATCGTGGAATCTGCTCCCTGTTCGGGGGGAGGAGGCCAAGAAATGCGCAGGCTGCAGTGCTGGGCCACGGCCCCCTTCCCTCCCTCCTGGAAACCGGCGCTGCCCTGGTGCAGCGTCCTGCCCCGCGCCCGCCTGCCGCCGCCTGCCCGCCGTCCCCCTGGGATTCCACAGGAGCCGCCGCTCTGCTGCCCTCCTCTTGCTCCCCCAGCGCGGTGCCGGGGCCGCTGACATCTTCTAGAGCTCTCCTTCCTGTCCGCGGTCAGGGTGTCCTTGCTGTTGTCCAGGTAGCGGGGGTGCTTCTGGACCGCTTCCCACGGGAAGACCTTGGCCCACCCCTTCCTCCTGGCTTCTGTGCTCTCTTCCCCGTCTCACTCCAGGAGAGAGGAAGGCTTTGGTGTGGGAGCGGGCTTTGTTTAGGGGTTTGGGGCCTTTGGGGGTGCAGCCCCCTGCAGGAGTGATGCACAGCTCTGCATGTACCCTGCTCCGTCCCCCACCCCCACAGGGCTGAGCAGCCCAGAGAGAAGAGTGAGGGTTAAACTTCCGGTTTAATAGCAGTTCCCCCCGGGGGACCTGCGTGGATTTTAGGGACGACTTTGGCCACTGTGGAAGTAGGAAGGTCACGCAGGTACCTGTGGGTGCGCCTGCTGCATGCTAAGCCGTGCTCCCCTGCCCTGCCGCGCTCCACCCCGGGCCCTGGATTGTGTTTAGTGTCTTGCGGCTCTGGAGGTTGGATCCAGGCCCTTGCCCTGCCAGAACACTGGCGCCGAGCCGCACCCCGGCCTGATCGCATTTTGTGCACAAAACGTTCATATTTTCTTGTGCAGCTTCCTGCTGACCACTAAGGGAATCAATCTTTTGTCTTTTCTATCTTTTGGAAATGTTCGCTTATCCCTCCTTTCTGTAACTGGTTTTGTTTTGACATGAATCTCATAAAAACACTACTTTCTTCTTCATGCAAATTTCCAGAACATCTCAGAAAAGAATCTGAGGCCATAGGGAGAACCTGGGGGCCTGGGAGGTTTGTGCCGAGTCTGAGACTGAGCCTGCCCCGATGTGACCTTCGCCCCCTGACCGCTCTGCCAGGGTCGCATGTGGCAGGTGCAGGGTGTTTTCAAATGGCATCTGGTGCCAACATCACTCCAACATCACTCCACTTCTTTCCCTTTCCTAAAAAAAAAAGTTAGAGGTGCATTTAAAGTTTTTGTGAATGCAATGTTTGAAAAACAGTAAAATAGGTGTCAATTAATTGCTTGGTGGCTTAACTTCTGAATTTTAGATATTCAGGGGTGCTCCCACTGGCCCCTGGGTCCGTTTCTTTTTCTTTCTAAAGTTTTGGGGCTCTTAGGAAGGGCTGGCCGATGGCCCGGTGAGACAGCAGCCTAGCACCCCTCCTACGCAGGGCTCTGCCCCCCAGTCTTGGGGCCTGGCACACATGTGGTGCCCGCTAAGCAGCATCTGGTGGGCGACCACTGGGAGGAAAGCCCGCAATCCCAGCTCTTCCCTCATGCCCTGCAGTCCCCTCCCCTCAGGTGACAGATCTGCCGGCTGGGATCAGAGCTGCGTGCGTGTGGGTGTGGACTGCACAGAGTGAGTGGAAAATGGCCCCATTGGGAAGCTGGGCTAGTTTTCCCAGCCTCCCCCGAAGTCACGAAGGATTCTGAAACCGGATGCTGGCCCAGTGACCACCAGTGACCACAGTGACGATGGGAGGGTGGACGTGGGAGTCACCGCACCCACTCGGCACGCTGCACTAACTGCCCCTTACTGCCCGGAGCCCTGCCAACCGCCCGAGAGGTGGGTGCCGTGAGGAGAAGTCTCAGGACTTAAGGCCACTTGCTCAAGGTCGCGTGGCCAGCGAGAATCAAGAGTTGGGATTTGATTCTCCGTCTCTGGCTCGGGAGCCCACCTGTAACCCATCATGGTCACCTGGACGACCCCCCAAGCAGCCCTCGGTGGTGCGGGTGCCAGTGCAGCCGCACGGTGCTCTCTGAACCGCCATTAGTGCTTTGCTCGTGTGGGCTTCGATGGCCCACGTGACAGTGGCTGGCAGGGTTATCGCTGTCTCTACAGTGGAGGAAACTGAGGCCCGGGGGGACAGGGCGAGGGGCAGAACAGGTGGTGGACTTTGGGCCCCTCATCGTCTGGAGATGGCATCTGTCTGTGGGCTTCCGCACCTGGGCTCCATGTCCACTGTGGTGGTCCAGGCCTGTTATTTCCTGTGGGTGCTGGTGGAAGCAGGGGAGTTTCCACCGGGACCCCAGCTCAGGAGGAAGCGGCCTTCACGCTCCAGGTTCTCCAGCTCCGTCTTTGCCACTGGGCAGGAGCTGCTGGGTCAGCTCAGCCCGGGCACCTGAGGAATTCCAGCAGAGAGCCCGACCTGATCTCCTGGGGTGGGGTACCCCCATCCAGCCTCACTGAGCCCCTCATTTCTGCTAGCAGAGGCAGGGGGCACTCCCTGGAGCCCCCGCTTGCCTCTTGCTCACTTGTGGGCCTCCTGGGCACCCCACTGTGGGCTGAGCCTCTCGCTGCTCTGAAAACGCCCAGGCCTGGAGCTGCTTTCCTGTTGACACCATTTGCACTTTTTTTTCATTAGTACACTTTATTCGTGGTGAGGAGTTGGTTCCTGTACTTAACACATCTTCATTCTTTTTATTCCACCTCCCCATCTCTTGGTTTCCTTCCCTTTTACAAAAGATCTATTTCTGTTTCCTATCCTCTATCTTTTATTTTGGTCTGTAGTTTGTGTGTATTTCGGGTTTCTCATGTAAGAGCAGTCATGCGATGTTTAAGCGCGTGTATCTGATTTGTTTCGAGGTGCATCCTCCTTCCTGCACGACTCCAGTCGATCCTGCTGTAGGGCAGAGGAGTGCGCTGATTTTTAGGAGACATTCTAGCCTTCCTCTTGTCTTTTTGCTCTCATTCGCCTTGCACAGCTTTCTTTGGCCACTGTGCTGCCAGTGAGATGAAGGTCTTTCCTCTTGCCCTGCCTGGGCCTGGAGCAGCAGCTGCGGTGGCCTGCTGCATGGCGCAGAGCTCCTGCGGCTCACCATCAGGGCTGGGATTCGACCCAGACCTCGGTCAGAGCGCAGCGGAGCTCAAAGCATTCCGCCCTACTCGTGTGCCCGGCTGTGTGCCTGGCGCACACTGTCTCCGCTCCACGCAGGGCTCCGCTGGCTCACACGGACGGGGGCGCGGTGGGGCCTCTCTTACCCGGGAGGTGGCGTGGAATTCATCTCCGGGGAAAGGGAAACGTGGGCTCCAAATAGTCCTGTGCCTCTGGTGCTGACCGACTGTTCATGAATAGAAACAGAATCCCCAGTGGGGTGTTTTTCAGTTAGCTGTGAGTGCAAGAGGAGTCCCCATAGCAGGAGAGCAGTGTGAAATACCTGCTTGCCGGGGGCCGTGTGATACCCCTGCGTGACAGCTCCGCCTGTGCCGGGCCCGATTTACTTCCACCGAGAGACCACGTGTCAGGCCCACAGAGCAGATGCGGCCCCGTGGCAGGAGAAGCCCTAAACTCAGCCAGGCTGGACGGTTCTGTTCCAGTGACGAGGTGGACTTTCTTCCCTGCTGTCCTGCGGTGTCGTAAACACACTTGGATCGCACTTCAGGCTAAGCGTGCTCTGGAGTCACGCAGGCCTCGCTCGGAGAGGCAGGCGCCCCCCTAGATAACGGCTGAGGCTTTCTTCTTCCTTTTCTTTGTGCAGAGGTCGAGAACTCAGTCATACTGCGGTCCAGGCCAAAACAAACTCTATATGATCTACTACCGATTTCCTTTTAAGTTCCCCCTTTTGCTCGGGCTGACTTCCTTTCATTTTACTCCAACTTGCATTAATCCCGGTTATAGAAGTTTCTTCCCTCTCTTCCTTACCTCTGACTTCAAACGCGTCTCACATAGGAAACAAGTGGCTTTTTTTTTTAAGGTCTGCTTAAAAGCACACAAAGGACACGCTGGTTCTTGGAATATATTTTGGCAGCCTGTGGTTTCGGAGTTCGCTTCCGGGCGGGGGGCGGGGGGTGCGGGTGGGGCTGCCTACGTGACGCTGGGGGTCACGGACAGAGCACCCCATCTCCCCTGGCACCCATGGTGGTCACATAACAATTGGCTGCTTCGTTTGCCAGTGGCCACGTCTTCCCCGAGGGCTCCACCCCTTTCCGAGGGTGTCCACATGTGGGCCGTGTGTGACCCCGCGCCCAGCGCCTCCGGCCTGGCTGGGCTTGGGCCCGGGCTCTCCAGGGGGAGCTGCGGTGCTGTCCTTGGCAGCAGCAGCCATGGCCTTGCCGCCCCCTTCTCCAGGCAAAGGTGGTGCCGGCCGGGCCTCCTGGCCAGCAGAAGACAGGCCGTGGGCCACCGGCTCCCGTCCTCTATCCGCCCACAGGAACCCGCGAGGAGCCTGGGGTTAGAAGTCCTCCTCTGCGCTCTCCGCTGCTGGAGGTTTTCAGGCTGAGCTCTCGGAGGGTCAGCAGATGTGAATGCTGTGAGAGGATGCGCTGTCCTCAGTGAGCCCCAAGGGCAAGGGCGCCCTGTGTCCTTGAGCTCCTGGGGTCAGGGCTGACCATGCTCCTCCCCAGTCTGGTCAGTGTGGTCATCACCCTGACTCGGAGAGGACAGGCTCCCTGAGAACACCAACACTCCCCAAGGGCCAGGCAGATGCGGGGTGCTGGGACGCCCACAGTGCGAGCCTCTCGGGAGCCCACTTCCACCTGTCTGATGGAGTTCATTGCGTCCCCACCTGAAGGAATGTCTCGAGCCACCCTGGGGGCGGTGACGTGCTGTTGGAAAAGTTAAAGTGCATTGTCTGTGTCATCTTCAGAGAGCCTCAGGGGCTGCGAAGCACCCGGGCACGGGCACGTGAGACTGCCAGTGCCGTTGACCAGACAAAAGCACGGAGGTGCAGCCAGTGGGACTGTGATTTGCCCCCTTCCCCACACCCGTAAAGACACATAGTAGAAGCCACACATACAGTCGGGTGTTTGCTAGAACCACATCAAAATGAGACAAAATGAAATTAAGTTAACAATATTGCGTTTATCACAGTATATCCAAAGTCTTATTTCGGCATGGTACTAGCTACATTTCTGGTGCTGGGCGGTCTCATGTGGCTGCGGCTACCATGCTGGACTGTGCAGGACAGGGTGACCACTAAGCAGCTGCCGGGAAGATGCGTAGATGAAGACCTAGGCCCTGTGCTCGAGGAAGTCTACTTTCTGGGGATCGGAGAAATATCCTTAAGATACTCTCTTTGTGATGCTTTCACAGTAATACCCTAGGAATCAGCAGGGCTATGCTTTGAGTCTGCAGAAATCCCTAAATTGTAAGGCCCCATACTTGGGATTTATTCATTCTCGTATATAAGCACCTGCCACTCACTCATCTGGTTTCCAAGCTGTCTTGAAAAATCATCGTATTGTCAGTCTTATGTAAGAATCAAATAATTTCAGAAAGGTCCCACCTCCCACCAAGGCCGAGGAAAGTTGTCAGCAGGAGCTGAGTGATTTCAGTTGGTGAACAGTTTTTTGAAAATCAGT
This sequence comes from Dasyprocta punctata, assembly GCA_004363535.1. Taxonomy (NCBI): domain Eukaryota; kingdom Metazoa; phylum Chordata; class Mammalia; order Rodentia; family Dasyproctidae; genus Dasyprocta; species Dasyprocta punctata. The sequence goes on from RJWM01004695.1 coordinate 80,657, forward strand.
GACAAAAATATAGAGCTACCTGGGGAATACAATGCCTGCTGGCCAAGATTAATGGCAAGATTAATAAATGGATTGCTTGATGAAAAGGCACAGGAGAACAAAAACCAGCGGCGAGGTTGTGGAGGAGGCCACTTATTAATGAACTGTCAGCCCGGGGAAAGTTCAGGAAGCTCCCCAGTGCTGAACACGGCCGCCGACTCTTCTAATAAAAGTTGGGGTCCTTCAGGAATTAATTACACCAGCCTTCCAGCAGGAATTCGTGGAATTGCGAAACACAGTGGCACCGACCAGCACGGCGGCCGCTGCAGACCGGGAAGCTGCCGAGAGACTAATCATTTTTCGCATTGATATGTAGGATATTGCGGTAGCATAATGGCCAGCCGGCGCGCGGGGAGTGGCGGGGTCCAGGTACTCACTGGCTAATGAAAGTGCGCATACTTGGAGTTTGAAGTCACTTCGCCCTTTGCATGCAGGTTTCCTTCTTGTCCTGGGGATCGGCCTCAAAGGAGTGCCAGATAATCTTCAGGGCGATGATTCGGGGGTCAGATGAACTCCACCGTGATTTATCACGCTACTCAGGGAGCAGGCACGGTGCTCATTCATTCCTGGCCCCTGGTATCTCTCTCACCCCCCTGGTCCCCAGTTCATTTGGCCTGAAGAAACTCTCTGTGAGTTAAAAGTGAGTGTAGCCCAGTGAAGCAACCGAAAGGAATTCCGCGACCAGGCAGTGGCTGTCCAGGATTCACGATGATGCCGCGCGTCAGCTAGCGAGCGCGTCTTACCTTCCCGTCTGCTGGGAAGGCAGGCGAGCGTTTCCCTCTGTAATGTGTTCAGGCCGGAGGTTCCCAGGCGAGCCATTAATCTCTCGGGTCTCAATTTCATGGTTAACTGTTTCAGTTCAGGCCTGAAGTGTTCCTAATAGGGCTTGGCAGTGGAGGAAGTTTCCAGTAATTGATTTACAAGGGGTTGTCGAAATATGTGTATGGTGAATGTTTAAGTGAGAAAAAGAAGTGTGGTGTAGTGAGAGACACATCGCCATGCATCCTGCTCCGAATACTCTTTCCTGCTTCAAATGCATCTATCCCATGGCTCGGTCCACTTTCTGAAGCGGGTCTGGAAGTCTTTTTGTGTCTGAGGTATGATCAAAAATGTGGTAGATGCTGCTGCAGCGCACGTCCGACAGAAAGGCAGCTCGCGAGGACGTTACGTTGTGTCTCCACCCACCTTATTCAGTGGATCTGGCAACTTCCCCAGAGCCAAAATAACCCTAAGAGGTCAACATTTTGAACTGACTCAGGACATCAAGGCAGACTCACCAGTGTGACTAAAGACCTTCAGGAAGGAGGACTCCAGAGCTGCTGCAGAAAGTGGCGAGATCGGTGGGACGAGTGTGCTTAGAGTGAGGGGGAGAATTCTGAGGGGCTTTCACAGCAGTGTATCTTCTATGTGATAAGTTTTTCAAGAATGCGCTCACTGTAGCTTTTGATCACAGCTTATATGTGCTGGGTTTCTGGGAATGAGATAACTACAAAGAGAGAAGAGATTTGGTTTGGTTTCCATGGTTGCTGATGTAGTTTCTCTTTGGGGTCTCGTTGTAAAACACTGGCCTTTTTTTTTTCCTTTGTGGATTAAAACAAATGCTACTTGACTGTCACCAGATTATAAAATTTCCAGAGCATAATTCCTTTGCCTGCACAGTGCTCACCTCCCTTTGCCTGGCGTATCCTTGGGCGCTCGCCCATCCATCACCGGTGACTGACTTTTCAGCCCTCGTAATCCACAGGATACTTATCCTTTTGATTAAAACAACTTAATGGCCTCTTCACGAATAATTAATCTGCTGTCTCTTGACTCTCGGCTCCAGGCCTTTAACTTTAATGCTGAGTTATCCAACCTGTGTTGCCTTTGGAAGCTTCCCTCCCTCCAGCCTCTTCCCTGCAAGCTTTATACCTTTGGAAACTCCAGTTTGTGCGGGACTGAGGTTTGCATAAAAGGACCAAAGCACGCCCGTCCCCGTGTGGGGCGGACCCAGGACGCGGGATGAAACAGGCCATGAGGCTGCAAGGTGGGAGCCGTGTGCTGGAAAGACAAGCGAGAACCCTAAAGCTTTGGAAGAGTCAGTTGGATCTGTGTGTGTGTGTGTGTGTGTGTGTGTGTGTGTGTGTATGCATGCGTTTCTAACTCTGGATGTTTCCCAACAGTGACAACTTATACCAGATGACCTCCCAGCTCGAATGCATGACCTGGAACCAGATGAACCTAGGGGCCACCTTGAAGGGGTGAGTAAGGTCTCCCTCCGTCCCCTCGGTACAGTCCGCAGCACCTTGCGATGTTGCTCACAAATGGCAGTCCTAGAAAACGCTCGTGCTTCTCCAAAGGGTACTAACCCTGTCCTCTGTGCCTCAGCGGGTCGTGTTCAGCAAGAAGGCTTTGAAGATACCAAGAGGGGATGCTTTGGTCTGGAATGGGGTAGTGTGAACTCAGGGACCGCTTCGTGGTCCCCTTGGTGGGCGTGGCTGTGTCCCTGCCACACTCCTACCGTGGTGCTTTGCTGGTGGGGTCACAGCTGCTAAGCGCTGCCCCGATTTATGGAGCAGGGCTTTGTGAGCACAGAGCCCAGGGGCAGGGTCTGCCCAAGACACCCCCGTCTGCACGCGCGGGCCTTGCGGGAGGTGCGTGCGGAGCCTGGGTGCCAGGTGGAGGTGGGGTGTGCTCTGCACCCAACCGTGACTCCCGGCAGCGAGGGACCCACTGTTAGCGTGCAGGGAGCCTTGCTGGGGCTCCTCGAGTGACCGATCGTCCTCCGAAGTCTCGGGCCGCGCCCGCTACAGCTGAGGAGCCAGCTGGGGCTGCAGAGCCTGGGCTCTGTGGGGCGGGCACGTGCCGGTGCCGCCTCCCGCTGCTGGCCCCAGTGGAGCTGCAGCCCAGCTCAGCCCATGCGCTTTACAGCCTGCTTCGTGTCTCACATCTCGGCGAATCACAGGGCCTCCTGCTGGTCCTGGGGTGGGGGCCTGCTGGAGCGCCACCGCTGTCCCCATCCCCCCTCTTCTTTTCTTCTAGAGTTGCTGCTGGGAGCTCCAGCTCAGTGAAATGGACGGAAGGGCACAGCAAGTGAGTGGACGATGGCTTGGTGGCCGTCTCTGGGGCCACGCAGGAGTTAGGGTGACGTGGGTTGTCGGGGGTGGGCGGAACCTACCCTCGGTCACAGTCACGTGTGGGCCATGCGGGGCGATGCTGCTTCCCCTCCCGTGGCCCAGAGCTGGTGTGGGAAGCGCCCATCCTTGTGAGGGCGTTGTGCCGCGCCTGCGGGGGTTTGCGCTCTGCTGCTTTCTCTGTGTGCCTTTCAGTCCCAGGGCAGAGCGGACTTCCTGCCCTGCATGCGCGGCGGGGCTTTGTGAGGACCCCAGCCTGGCAGCTTGCACCAGCGCTTTCTGCAGATTCCTCTCCTCTGTCCTCCGCCTCGCGCAGCACCAGCTCCCACTTCCCAGTCTTGCTGGCGCTTGGGTCTTCAGTGCCCCGGGCCTACTGTCAGGCCCTCTCCTCAGCCCTCGCCCCACCCTGCCTGCCGCCGTCACCCCCTCCCGGCCCATGGCCTTCTGTCGCCCCGGGCCTCCTTGCTCCCCGCCCCCCAGGGCTGTGGCGATTCCAGTCCGTGTTTCTCCTAGCTCAGCTTCGCTCACACCCCGTGGCCTTGTGGTCATCCTCTTCCTTTCTGGCTCCTGTCTTTTCTTCTCGCTGCTCTCAGAATTCAGTGACTGCCCCCGGATCCGGTGCCAAGGACAGAAGGCGATTGTGCAGGCGGCACTGTGATTCTGCGGGCCGGGCGGCTGGGTTAGGGACCTCACAGGGCGGGAATCCGGGCGCGCGCCTGCCCCAGGGTCTCACGGTGCAGATAATTTTGATATTTTTAAAGGTCTTTGGACACGTGACGTGACCGCTTGCTGGGAAGTCAGAACACATATTGTGTGGGTGAAGAACAAAGTGTGAGAAATGTGTTCTGTTCAGTGTTTCCTCACGAGGAAAGGCGAGGGGTTTTCACCCGTTGGTCACATCTTGGGACAGGAGTTCAGAAATACAAACGTGTCTCATGAGTCCGACTCCGTGGAGGGATCGGCTGTTCCCACGTCCAGTCTCACATAAGGACGGCTCTCTGAGAACAGTATGTCACGGCTGTCTGCGTTTCTGACGTTTCTCTCATGCTGTGGCTTTGTCCCCAGAGGCTGTGCTCAGCCAGCTGCTCCCGCGTCCCCGAGGGGCTGTACCTGTGCGTCCTCCTCGGGCTCGGGGCCACCTGCACGCCACGGCCACAGCTGGGTGAGGGCGGAGAGAGCCGGTCGGCCCTGGATTAGAGTTTTTAGCCATTTCCGACGGTGCCCGCAGTTGGGAAGGGAGGGGCTTGCACCGAGGTCCGTGCGCCATGCTTGCGAGCTCGTCCTCCAGTCCGTGTTGCTGCTTGGCGATGGTGGCTGTGACACCCTGCGTCGGATTTACACCTGACCTCACGCCCGCATCATGACCCACTGCGCCTCTTTTTAGCTCTAAAAAGATGACATCCTGTCCTCCACGCCCAGGAAGGGCGGACAGCTGGGAGTTGGGCTGTCCCCCAGGACCCCGTCTCAGTGGGGCGTCAGTCTCTATGACGCTGGATTGACTTCCGTTTGTCACAACACACAAGGGTCTGGGGCGTGAAAAGAGCCGGACAGCAGGCGTGCCTGATGCCAGCACTCAGGGAGGCTGAAGCAGGAGGGCCGCAGGAAGAGTCTGGGCAATTTAGTGACTTAGCAAGTCTCTGCCCCCAAAATTAAAGAAGGCGGGGTGGGGCTGGGGTGGGGCTGGGGCTGCAGCTCCGTGTGAAGGCCTTGAGTTCGGTCCTCAGCACTGGACAGAGGCAGGGAGACCTTTTTGCTTCTATTTTACAGGGTTTTTTGACCTTCCCTGAAGTCAGTGGTGAGAAGTCACGATGACAGGGTAGCTCTGTGGCAGGGTGGCTCTGTAGACTGGTGGTTGGATTCAGATTTTACAGCAAAAACACCCAATTTCTGCATCTCTCATAGGAGTGAGGCGTCACTGATGTTTTATTAAGAGATCACGAGATCACATACCTCATGCCAAACCCAAGTACTGGTTCGTGTATTCTTTCCTTGGAAAGGTTACTTTCTAGAAAGTCTCTCTGCAGAGAAGGGGTCCCGCTCTGATCCGAAGAGATCCCCGTCGCGGGGCTGGGAGCAGAGACTCCCAGGAGGGCGGGGACGGGATCTGGGTGGCCAGGGCCATCAGAAGGGAGCCCGTGACGGGTCCTGTGGCCTCTGCCTCCTGCTTTGGCCCCTCCCTCAGTCCCTTTCTGACCTCTGCGTGTCCTTTGGGACCAGTGCTGCTTGTGAGACCTCAGATGGGAGAATCCGTCTTCTGGTTGGGATTTGAGGGAAGGTGACTCCGGCTCACTTTCCTTCCTTCCCCCATAAACAAACACTGTTAGCTTTCTAAAGCAGGCCTGCCTGGGCGCCGCGCCGCTCTGGGGACTCTGCCTGCGCACCGGTCCGCCTGACTGAGCCTGTCGAGGGCGCCTTCTTCCGCAGTGTGTCTTCTGTGCGTTCTTCATGGCTGCCATGGCCGCCCCGTCGCCTGTTTTGTCTTCTGAAGAAAAGAGCCTGGGGAGGGAGAAGCACATGAAGCTTGAGGCTGGCCCAGCCCCCTGAGCCCGGGCGGAAGGAAGCGGCTGGGCTGTGGTGGGGAGCGGGAAGCAGCGCAGGAGGAGCAGGTGTGGGGCAGGGTGCGCACCTGGAGAGCGCCCGCCAGACGTGTTCCCGGGCTGAGGCCTCAGCGCGTGGCCGGGGGCGGGGGCCGGGTAGAGGGGGTGTGTGGGACAGTGACACGCGGCCCCCCACCTCTACCCCGCAGGAGCGGCTCGTCCCCGCACGGCCGTGGGGGCTGCTGGAACCGCTCTCGCTTTATTTTCACCTTTGTTGCACTTGGCTACCCCCAGGGAGGAAGGTGGGTGGAGGGGAGTGTCACGATTCAGCCTCCTGTCCCTGGCCTACTCCCGCAGCAGGACTCTGCAGATGTGGAAACCACTGTGGCACTGAGCGGGTTTGTGTTGTTCTGAATTCCCTGCTTCCCATTTGCTGTCGCTTCGTTCCCCTCCCTGGATGCTGGCCTTCCCTGCCCTTCTGTCTCTGAGCTTGTGTTGGTTATGTATTTAATTGATAAAAGGAGATAATTCGTGTAGTTACAGAACATTGACAAACGTGGCATCCGGAGGAGGAGGCCAGAGCTGCCCGGCAGCCCCTGGGCAGGACCCTCTGCGCGCGTCCTGAGGGCGGACCTTTCTCTGTGCGCACCTGGGTAGCGAGGCGTTGTCTTTCCTGAGTAGGACTGGCGTTAGCCTGGATGGGGTCCTACAGGTGTATAGTCAGAGGCCATCGTAAAGCTGCACCGACGAATACAGGGTCCCCAGAGCGCTTCTCAGAAGCCGGGCTGCAGCGGTGGCGTCCCCCGGGTCCCTGTCCCCCCAGCTCGAGCACACCCTCCGTCCTGGCTGGCTTCGACTCCTCCTGTCTGCACAGCACGGAGGGGCGCTGGAAGACTGAGACTGAAGCAGGCCTTTTCCCTCTCATTGGAGAGTAACGCAGGCTTGTCACTTCTCAAACAGCTCAGGCGGTGCCCAAACGTGATAAAGAGGAGAAAAAGCAGCTGTCATCCCGTGGCCCGGAGGTAGCTGGGAAGCAGTTCTGCAGAGCATTTTGGTGTGTACCGTAGCTGCAGAAAAGCCTGGAAGCCGTCCCTGTGAAGTGCGATTTTCCGGGATGGCCTCAGGGGCGGGACTGAGGCCAGCGGGCGGGAGAGGCAGGGGAGCAGGCTGGAGATCCGGCTCTCTCCTGGAGGTCACTGCGGAGGGAGCGAGGGGCCAGAGAAAGGTCAGGAGATGGTTTTTAGGATGCTTTTTGTGTTTTGAAACAGGGTCTCGCTGTATAGCGCACGCAGACTGACCTTGAGCTTACTGTGTATGTAGCTCAGCCTGGCTTTGAACAAAGATCCTCCTGCCTCAGCCTTCCAAGTGCTGGGATGACAGGCGTGTGCCACCGTCTCTGGCTCTGAGGAGATGCGTTTTTTAAAAGCTGTTATACTTTACTTACTCTCATTTAGAAAACTGTATTTGCGTATCTGTTTGCAGTGGGTGTGACCAGTGAGGAGGGAAGAGGGGGTGGGGGAGAATTGCAGGGCTGGCCGGGGCTGGATCCCGAGGCTTGGGTGAGCCTGGGCTGCGCTGGTGGCCGCGCCATTGTGTGGCACCTGTGTGCCTGAGAGCCCTTCTGTCGCTCGTCACGAGGACTCGAAATATTTTTTCTGGTTCGCATTTCAGCTCCGTCAACGCTTTCCTGCGCTATGAGACGTTTCAAAGCCAGAGGTGCAGCTGTTGTTGCTGCGGTCGTAGTGGTGGTGCGGCATGGAGCCCAGGGTCCGCCCGCCTGGCAGTGCCCGCAGAGCTCTAGCCTCAGCCCGTGTTGCAGATTCACAGTAAAATTCACAGCTTCTTCTCACGGTCCCAGTGTTTCAGGTTTTGTATTATGTTTAAAAAAGATTTTTCCCACCTTATGATTTTGTGAATATTGGGAATACTTACTTATCCCTGACCTTTGTAAAAGTGAATCTTTTACATTTTTACACTTAATTCATACTGGATTTTCTTGGCTCTCGGAGTCCAGCTTGAATCCTCTCCAGGGAAGAGGCGGCCTGCGGGGAGCGGCCCTTCCTTCCTCCCACCCTCTCTGCGTCGGCTTCATCCAGCACGGGCCCTCGGACGCATCCGACTCCTCCCCGGCCCCTTCGGCCCAGCCTCTGGCCGTCCCCTTTGCTGTAGTTTGAGTCTGCCTAAAGAGAGGACAGAAGGTTTCCCCCAGAATTGTCTTTCTTTTGGAAAATATTTTTAGCTATTATTTCTTGCTTATTACTGGTTGATTGATTGAGATGTGATCACAGCATGTGGCCTGGGCCGGCCTCCAGTTCTCAGACTAAGTGATCCTCCTGCCTCAGCCCCCGAGTAGCTAGGACTAAGTCAGCATGCCCTCTGGATTCTTCTGTAAGATAACCTTAATTTTTAATTTCAAAAACATTACCAGTATTGGTTTACCAGTCGTGACACATGTTACATATATACATCAGTATGACCTGTCACTAGGAGATGAGTCAGGGTGCGGGGTGGATTATTTTAGAAATTTCTCTGTAAATTTAAAACTGTTCGAAGCATATGCGTATTTTTATTTTCTGGTACTAGGAGTCACCTCAGGGACGCTGTACTCATCACAGAGCTACATCCCCAGTCCTTTTTAGTTTTTGAGACAAGCTCTCCAAGACTGACCTTAAGCTTGCAGTTCTCCTGCTTCAGCCTCCCAAACAGCCAGTATTACAAGTTCATTGCTTATGCTTATCAAAATAAATGTATTGCGTGGTGGCGCACGCCTTTAATCCCAGCACTCGGGAGGCTGAGGTAGGAGGAGTGTTGTGAGTTCGAGGCCGGCTTGGGCTACAACGTGAGTGCAAGGCCGGCCTGAGCTACATAGTGTGACCCTGCCTCAAAAAACCAGGGCTGGGAGTTTGGCTCAGTGCCTTAAGCACCTGCCCTGGCAGGTGTGAGGTTGTGAGTTCAATCCCCGGTGCCGCAATAAATAAATAAATAAATGTATTCTTTTAAAAAAAAAATCTTATCTGGAATTTTAAATGGATCATATTATGCTTGAAAATTAGATCTGGCCAAGGCTGATGTTTAAAAAAACTGGAATCCTCTCTTCACGAACATATTTCCCAATATTTTTCAACTCTTATTCTATGCCAGATACCCCTATTAGAGAGCCCTCTTTTTTAAGACTTTAATGCCTCTTGCCTCAAAATTTCTTGCAGAACAGTGTAATTCATATTAATTTATTACATGGTTTTCGTGTTTCTTCAGCCTAGAGCTACTCGATTGGTCGGTCCTTCCTTCCTTCTCCCTCCCCCCATACTGGGCCTGAGCCCAGGCCTCGGCCACCGTAGGCTCACGGGGGTCCTGCGGAAGGGATGCATCAGCGCGGGCTTCACACCCTTCTGCAGGGGCCCGGGAAACTCAGTCCTGCAGCCCCAGCCCCGAACTGGTCCCAGGGGCCGGGAGGAGCCCCACGTGCGTGAGCAGGCTGGCGGGAGCTGTGGGGGCGGGGCTGGGAGGGACCTCTGCGCTTCCCTGTGTGGGATGCAGCCTTGTCCTTGCATGGGTTGGGCCTCGATCTTTGGGGTCCACAGAGCCGAAGCATCTAGAAGCTTGGCTGACCTCTCCCGAGGCCCTTGCTGACCATTCAGTCCCCTCCCCACCTGCTTTCCCTGTCCATCTGTCGGAGCTGGCGGGGCAGTGGTCAGCCAGTGTCCACAGTGGCTGCCCCGTGCAGTCTGTAACTTTGCGCCTCAGGCCCATGTCTCCTGGGAATAGGTGGTTAGCGCTAGAGGTTTAAGTGTGGGTTCCTTTTCTAAGACTCAGCCTCCCCTCTCGTGTGTCAGTGTTAAGGGTGCCCCATTGCTTAGCCTGGCTCCTTCCTTTCCCTCTGAACTCGGCGCTGGGCCCCTAGGTCCACAGTCGCGCGTTGTCAACGCCAGGAGCGGCCGGGTACTTAGCACCTCAGAGGTAAGCCTGAGTGTCCCGGCTGGAGTCCGGGATGAAGCCAGGCAGGGAGCTCCGCACCCCGGGGCTCAGGCCGGGGTCCCCTGTGCTGACAAACTGTGGAGGTGAGAAGGCAGGGGCGAGGACAGCTGCCCACCTGGCCCTAGCTGCAGCTGGGGGAAGGCTCACGGCAGAGCCCACCTCTTTGAGTATCTCCTTGAACGCCTGTGCGCCCCCAAGGCTGTCTCTTCTTTTACTTCTTTTTTACCTCATCTGTTGATAAGGGATTTCAAAGCAGCTCTGGTTTTCCTCATCTGTAAAACCTCAACTCCTTTTTATTAATCTTCTTGTGCCTGTGGAATATCAAAATTAATCATTTCTAAAGAAGCTACTCTTCCAGCAGGGTGCTTTCCCCAGAGCTGAGCCTCAGTGTACAAGTTCCTCGCAGGGGGAGGGCTCATCGGTTGTGTTCTATGAGGGCGAGTTTACTTCGTGCGGACTTTCGAAGGATGTGAGCTGATGGTTTCTAAAGCTGTCGAGGAAAAGCAAGCTCTCCTAGGGCGCCTTTCGTGCGTGTGAATGCTGGCTGGAAGACGCGGAGTCTGGGCCCTGCTGGAAGTGACGTCACAAGGTGCATGCTCCCCCAAGGACTGCTTCCGCGGCACCCATTTTCCCAGACAGCTACAAAACAGTTTGCTTTTTGTAAAAACTGCATAGGTTGAGCTACTCTGCGCTACCAGTTCAACTTCTTATCTTTATACCAAAAAGAAACACGGCACCTCACAGCTGACTCAAACTCTGTAGATGGAGGCCTGTTTTAAAGTCAACCTCCTCACTGTCTCCGTGCCGCCCCTTCCCCGCCACCCCCACTACCTTTTCTAAAGTTAAACAAGCCCGGTCTCATTCATTCCCCGGAGGAGGGACCTGGGCGTCGTTTAGGGTCAGGCTGATAGAGTGGAACCTGTCTGGATGGGGTGGTACCCCTGGGACAGCCCAGCTAACGGTGCAGGAAGAAGAGGGGTGGTGACCTGGACTCAGATGTCCCCCTCCCCACTGGGCAGGTGACCCAGCCGCTCTTGGTGTGCTTCGCAGTAACATGAGGCCACACTGCGTGAGCAGCAGTGAGCACTCACTGAGCGCAGGGTCAGGAAAGGATTTCCTAGCGGGATGGCGAAGGCCTGGTGCTCCCTGCAGAGCCTGGTGCGGGTCTGTGCTGGGGACCTGCAGGGTCTGCGTTGGGAGCCTAAAGGAGCTGGAGCAGAACGTCCAAAGTCTGTGGTGAGGACTGGAGCTCCCTGGGAGAAGCCAAGGGCAGACTTCCTCCTGCCATGTTTGTGCAGTCCAGGCTCCAAGCCTATTGGTTGGTGCCACCCATATGTGCGGCGGGTCCTCCCTCCTTAGTTGGCAGCCCAACTGTCAGTCACCCAGGTACACCCAGAGCGTCACCAGTCATCTAGGTGGGCTCTTACTCAGGCCAACTAGGCGTTGTGTTCCCTGACCCCATTGGCTCCTTACTCAGGCTGCTGGCTGTGAAGGGGTGGGTGCTGCTGTCCCATTACCGAGACTGGACCTGGGAGGCTGATCCTCGCCAGGCGACACCCCTGTGGCTCCCGGGGTTCTGCTGTGTCGCTCCCCCGGCGACACCAAGCATGCGATGAACAGTTTCATGGTCGGGGGTCGCTCACTGCATGTGACCATGGCCCTCGTAGTGTGTGGGGTCGATTTCTGAGTGACATCTAAAACAAACGGTGAAGTAGGGGTGTAGCTGTGTTTTTCAAGCAGGGAATCTTGGCTGCAGAGAGGGTGAGATGACACACGGCGGGCCGGAGAGCAAGTAAACGGGCAGCAGGTGCAGAATGCAGGTCCTCAGACGCGGGGTCCCTCCAGCCCCAGGTCCGTCCGGAGACCAAGGATCCAGGTCAGTTCAGCATTTACGGTGCACCTGTGGGGAACCCAGTGACCTGTCCCCTGGGGGCATCTGGCCCACCGCTGCGCTGAGATCCCAGGTCCTGCCTGTGGGAACCTGTGCTGCTGTGCATGGCCAAGGCCTTCGCAGTCACGGCTCAGGGAAGGACCCCGCATGGAGAGGTTTCCGGGAATGACCGGTGGGCTGAATTCTCTAGGTGTGAGGACAGGCGTGCTTGGAGGAGGCGGCACAGGGAGACCTCACCTCCGAGAGGCGGGACAGGAAGCCAGAGGTTGGTGTGGCGCAAAGAAGGGACCAAAGGATGGGCATAGCGGGGCCTGTGGTCCCAGACTCAGGAGGCTGAGGCAGGGGGATCACTGGAACCCAGCAGTTTGGGAGCAGCCTGGGCGATGTAGCAGGACCTCATACCGACCTCCCCACTAAATAATTCTAGGACAGAGGAAGATAGGGAAAGAAGCTCTTCCCTCAGCGTGCAGCACGAAAGCAACCTTCAGACACCTCGGCTTCAGTCTGGCGGGGCTGGTTCACATGTTTGCTGTCCAGGAGCAAAGCACACTCAGCTCGGGGTTGTTTTAAGCCACCGAGTCTGGGGTGCTTGGTGACAGCCGTCACCTCGGTTCACAGTGCGGCTGGCGTGGGAGCTCCATCTAGAATTCAGCACTCGAGCCTGATTTCCAGGCCCGGTGGAGTCGGAGGTGAAGCTCTGGACTTTGCCCTCTCAGGCCTGGGCGTCCTGCTGCAGGGCTGTAGCGCCCTTTCAGGATCCCGTGGCCCAAAGGTCAGGCAGATCCCCACCTCTGTCTTCCTGCCACGTGGGGAGCCCAGGAGAATCAAGGAGGAATCGTCCTGTCTGTAGCTTAAACTTCACTGTGCAGCCTTGAAACAGTCGTCGGTTTCATCCAAGCTGACAGTGGCTCTTTAAAAGCTTGTTTATTTATGCAAAATTCAGATGGTCTCAGAAAAACCGAGATTCCCAACTTCCCATCAGAAGGAAAGATGTGGTCACACAGGGTTCAGCTTTCTGGCAGGGACGGCACAGTTGGGGCAAGGCTGCCTCCGTCGGGCAGGGGACAGGGTGGCCCAAGTGGCTGTCCCTGCCATTCCAGGCCATCTTATCCTTCAGGGATTCCATTGTTTATTTCTCTCATTAACTTGGACTCCGGAGTAATATTTGAATCTGCTGCTCTGCTTTAAATAAAAAAGAACGGAATCCATATTCTGTCATGGAGCAATTTCCTCCTTGGCCGGTGATGCAGGAATTCATGGAAATGAGAGAGGTGACGCGGAGTTGAGACAGGGTGTGTTCAAGGAGCAGAAAACCCAGTGGATTTTGGACACACAGAGCGTGAGTTCTTGGGAAAGCTGTCAGCCAGGCCTTGGGGACCGAGGGAAGAAAACCAGTCTGAGCTCGCCAGTGGCGTGGCGAGCGGCCCCAGGCCCACTCCCTGCGTGGCAGGGTCACCCGGCCCGGGGGGAGGTCACTGGCTGCAGAGGCATCCGGTGGGTGGTTGTGCAGACAGGTGGGGAACCACGGCCTGGGCACGGCAGCAGCAGGCCGCGCGCCCAGCCCCGTCTGACGTGGCCCTCAGGTCCTCCTGGCTGTCTTGGGCACGGAGTCTTGAGTCCTCTCTCCCCAGTCGTTCAGCTGAATCAGTTAGAGGATCTTTCTGAGGAAGCCGCGTGGCAACGAGTTATAAAGTACCAGCCTCCTGCCCTAGAACAGTGCAGGGCGCCCATCTCAGCCCCGGCCTCTGCCTTCCTTCTTGGACTGGGGCCCCGAGCCAGGCGGGGGCGCTTGATTGGCCTGGTGGGGGTCGCACTGCTCTAGCGCCTGCTTTCAGCTGACGTCCCACAGACCATGCACCTCTGCCCTGGGCTGCTGTGATTTCTCCCGTCTCGCAGCTGTTGGCTCTGTGAACTCTCCTGTCCGGAAAGTGCATCTTTGGCCCTAGAACTGTGCTCGCTTGCTGATGACACCTTGCTGTTTTGGAAAGACTAATGGCCCGGCCTCCTAGCCGTGGTCCTGGGTGTTGTTAGGGGACGCTTCTCTCTCGGGGTGAAGCTTGGCTTCCTGCGACCATCTGAGCCTGGGGCTGGGTCCTGACGTTGGCTTTCGCCAGCATCTGCCATCACCTTTTGAGCCTTTCTGTCTCAGGTCGGCTCCTGATGGTCACTGACGTGTGTCGTGGCTGGCCCGGTCCCACGCGGGCCTGAATCCTCTCGGACAGCTTCTCCGGGATGCTTGTGGAACCTGGACTCCTGTCCCTTCCTGAGTACCATGGAAACCTATTTGCCCACCTGTCAATAGAGTGGGGCCCACGAGCAGCACGAGAAATCGTTTTCCCTTCTGGAATTCAGAGAAGGGGCTTTCCAGGTGCAGGGGTGGTGCGAGGCGGGTGGAGAACAGGTGCATCGGAAGCAAAGCTGCAGCAAGGAGGGTTCCAGCCGTCAGGGACAGCTCGCTGATGGCCGAGGGATGGGATCTGAAGACTGGCTCCGTGGTCCTGACTTCCGATTTGAAGCAGCTGGGTCTCCACGGCTGGGGCCAGAGCCCTCTCGGGCCTGTGGTGGGAGAGATGTGATTTGGCAGAGGAAGGTCCTTGGGACCCAGTGCCCAGGCTTGGTTTGCACCTGGGCGTGTTAATATCGGCGCTCTGTCCACACTGCACCAAGAGGCCCGAACCCTCCACCCGAGGGGGCGGGGGCAGCGTGGCCCGGGGTGTGTGCTGTGCAGGGGCTCGCTGGCGTGGGAGGCTCCGGGCCAGGAACCCTCCCAGTGGGCAGGTGCCGTCCTGCTGGAGGCCTCCTGGGTAGCGATGGCCTCCCCCAACCCCTCTATGCAGCACGGGCATCCATCCTTCGGAGGGGCTTAGTGATGTGTGGGCTCCAAAGAAGACTCTGGAGGTGACAAGGGAGTCAGGTGCCAGTCCACCCTGTCACGGCTGAGAGAACACAGCCCTGCCCTGAGCCCCAAGAGTGACCCGAGACCCCAGAAGAATCGGGACGTGGAGGGGGAGTTAGGCTCAGTCCATGTTGGGTGCTTGACAGGCTGGTGCCTGTGGCGTCACTGAGGCTGGAGGACGCCTAGCATGGTGAGGAGTCTCTACGTTCAAGGCCCATTTCCCATGGAGCAGAGGAGGCCTGGGAGCTGGCTGTGACAGTGGCAGGGTCCGGGCCCCCAGGAGGCAGAAGCAGGCTGACTTCAGCTCCGTCTGGAAGGGCCTCTGCTAACAATGAGACTCTTTGCACACGGAAACGGGCTCCTTGTCCTGCTGGCCAGCTGCTGGGCAGGAGCTCGGCGCGGGGTTGGTGTAGATGGCTGTGTCAGCTCTCCAGTGCTGAGACCTGATACCTGAGGTTCACAGCTTGGGCTCACAGTGTCAGTCCATGCGAACTCCACTGCTGTAGGCCTTGGCGAACCAGACACGTCGAGGTAGAAGTGGGGTCAGAGGAAAGCTGGCAGCTGGGAAATAGCAAGGGGAAGGAGACCAGGGATGACACACACCCTCCCAGGCATCATCCTGCGCCCGGCCTCCTGCAGCTGGTTCCACTTCCTGGGAGTCCCTTCTGCTGTGAGCTCAGCAAGTGTGTCGGTCACTCTCTCATCACTAGGACAGAATACCTGGCACCTGCAGCTTACAAGAAGACAGGTTAAGGGCTGGGAGTTTGGCTCAGTGGCTTAAGTGCCGTGTCTGGCAGGCGTGAGATTGTGAGTTCGATCCCCGGTGCCACAAAAAAAAAAAAAAAAAAAAAAAAAAAGAAAGAAAGAAAGAAAAGAAAAGAAAAAAGAGAGATTGGTTTGGCTCACGGTTTCAGAGAGTTCAGTCCATGATCACTGACTCCAGGGCAGGGCCTGGGTGGAGGCAGAGCTGTGCGTATCATGGTGGTCAGGAAGCAGAAAAAGAAGGGAGGAGCCCCGAAACACCTAGGCCAGGCCTAGCATGACCTTTTCTGACCAGATTCTACCTCCTAGTGGAAAGTCAGCTGAGAGCCCTGCAATGCAGTCAGCTTCAGAGAACCTGTCTAGGGTTCATGAGGCCTTGGGGGGTGTCTGGTTCTGAACCCTAACAGCAAGTCAGCAGCCTCCTGCCCCATTGCCTGCTCTAGGCCCCACCCCAGGGCACCGGTGCCCTGTGACCAGCCCCTCGGTACCCGAGTCCTTGGGGGATGCTTCTTGCTTGGAGCATGGCCAGCACTGCCCTCGATCTCTGGGGGACCACGTAAGAGGCACCCCTCCCCACGGCCTCGGGATGCAGAGTCCTGGGGGTCCTGCTGCCTGTGTCCTCTTTCTGCTGCCAAGTGGCCGTGGTGGCGTCCTCTGTTGAACTCCCCGGCCTCACTTCCTGTGAGTTCGGAAGGCCGGGAGCGCCACTCGCTGGCTTTCGAGTCTCCCGGTCTCTGCGTGTTGGGTGCTGGTTCAGCCCCGAGCCCGTCAGCACCATCCGAGTCCTGGGAGGGTCAGCTGGAATGGGACACAGAGGGGCCACCTGTACCCCAACCTCTGCCGGGCAGGTGGGCTGTTCTTCCTAAATGCCTGGATGAGACTGAATGCAAAGAATTTTCCGCAGCTGCTGCGGCCCCAGGCCGTGTGGGTGAGGTGGGGTTCCGGCAGGCACCTTTCCCTCTGGAGAGGAGGGGCTATCCCCCAGGCTGGGAGCCGAGTCCACCCCTCCTCCCTTCTCCACGCCACACCCTGCAAGGCCCCATCCCCCCCAGCACCCCTTGAACCACTCCAGCAACAGAGGCAGAAAATGGGTTCTGAGCCCCCAGCCACCAACTCATCTCAGCTGGGGGCTTTGAAAGATGCTAACACGTGTGTGGCTGTATCCCCAGAGATGACTGACTGGCTGGCTGACTGACTGGTGTGGTCCTGGAGCCTGAACCCAGGGCCTTGGCGCTGAGCTACGTGTTCAGCCCGTTTTTCACTTTTATAAAAATATCAGACGGAGTCACCGTAAGTCTCTGAGTTGCCCAGGCTGGGTTTCAACTTGAGGTCCTCCTGCCTCAGCCTTCCAGATGCATGGGCCACCAGGACTGGTTCCAGAGCTAACTTTTCAAAAGCAGCTTCACTGATTTCGTGCACCCGCCCCGTCCTCCCCTCCGGGGCATACAGGGCAGTGGCGTCAGTGTGTTCACAGCCTTGTGTGGCCATCCACACAGCATCAGGATGTTGTAGGGACACTTTCCTGCCCCACCAGCTCCCTCAGCCTAGATAACCGTGCGTCCACTTTTGGCCAGTCTGCTGCTTCTGGACGTTTTGTGTAGATGGAACCCTGCGACACATGGTCTTGTGACTGGCTTCTTCCGCTTAATTCCAGGTTGGAGCATGTGTTAGGACTTCATTCCTTTTTATTGCCAAATAATATTCCCTTGTGTCTGTGTTTTGCGTTTTCATTCATCAGCTGGCTGACACCTGGGTTGAGCCTGCTTCCCTGCTCTTCTCTGTGAGGCCACTGGTGACCCTTGCAAGCAGGGCTTCGCAGGGGCCTCTCTTTTCATTCCCCTTGGGGCAGACCCTGGATTTCTGGGCCCCGTGGTGACTGTGTCTAATGTTCTGAGGGGCTGCCAAGGCAGCCTGCTTTCCATCGCAGCTGCGCCGTTGTGCAGTTTCGTCATCGCCCCCCGGTGATTCCGTCAGGAATTCCGCGTCCTCACTCTGCCTCGACCGGAAACTGGGCCCATGGGAGCAGCTCACGGCGCTGCTGCTGGGGAGGGGGACCTCACGCAGTGGCCCCTTCCCAGCTGCGGGGCCAGCCTGGGCTGGGGGAGAGGACCCGGCTGGGTTGGCTCAGCTTGGCGCAGCTGGTCTGGAGGGCGGGCTGGGGTGAAGCAGAGGGGCTCGGGGGGCCGTCCCTCTTCCGAGGACGGGACGCACCTGCTTGCCAGGGTCTCCCCTTTCTCGGTCGGTGCCGAGGTGCTGATGACCGCCCAGCACAGGCCGGGCAGTGCCTCAGGAGCCGGCGGTGGCAGGTGACAGGCGGCTGAACCTGCTGTTCTTTGTCCTCAGCCACAGCGCGGGGTATGAGAGCGAGAGCCACGCCACGCCCATCCTGTGCGGCGCGCAGTACCGGATCCACACACACGGCGTCTTCCGGGGCATCCAGGTGAGTGCTGCGCCCTCCTCTACGGCTCGGGCCAGGGGTACGGTGAGGTGGGAAGGGGAAGGCCCCCAGAGCCATGCGCGGGGCTGAGTCCCTGCCTGATCTGCTCAGTGGCTGCATCGAGCGCCTGCTGTGTTCCCGGCCCCGGGGAGCCCCTGGCCTGTGGACTGGGCACCCAGCCCCGCAGGTGGGACCCTCAGCTCTGAGAGTGCTGATCCGCCTCCAGCTGTGAGAAAGGAAGGCGCCACAGGGTGGGGTTCGGGGGGCACGGTGTCCAGGAAGGGAACGAGGGATGCTCCCTTGCCTTCTCCCACCAAACCCACTGCTCAGGTCCCCGGACAGCTGGGGTCTCCCCAAGGGCTCCGCCCTCCCTGCTGGCTCATGTCACTTCTTGCTGCGTGTCCCCAGGATGCTCCAAAGCCGGGTGTTACCGCAGCCCCTTCCCTTCCAAGCCGGAGTGAAGTGGAAGGCCGGTGGAGTGGGGCTGCCCAGGGCCAGCTGCTTCCGGGTCCCAGATCTGCTCCCGTGGTCAGGGAGGCGCCTGGGGCTGTGGCCTCGGCTTGTCTGTCTGTGACGGAATAGGGAGGTTTAGTGGCGCCTGGGCTC